>CAUYPK010024624.1:0-27796 GCA_963574355.1 Loris lydekkerianus
CAACAGAAAATGAAAAGAAGACTGAGGAGGGGAGAATGGTCTCCACCAGGCTCTGGTCCTCCCAAGGGACTGGACCAAGAGCGTGGGGTTTTTTTCCTATGGACTTGGCTCTCCCCTAGCTATGTTGAAATGATGCATCCGGTTAATGAGCCAGTGATATTGGACCTCGACCTGATTTAACTGCCTCTAACCTTTTTTTATTTTACCTTTTATTTTTACAACACTCTTTTGTTCAACAGAGAGAAACAAGGCTTTCCACATAGAAAGTAAGGCTATAGAAAATTCTTTTCATTTTCATATTATAAACTGAAGGAAGTTAAGATACCAATTCTTATAGCTTGTCAAAAGAAAATATTTTGACATCTATCATCGAGACTATTATTGATAACACAATGCATACAATTACAAATGTAACGAATATTCAGTATTTCTTTCCTTGTTGGAAATCATGTGTGATTTATTAGAGTTCTGTTTTAGTTGGACACGGACCTACCACACTAATAAAGACAGAAAATCTGCCTGGATGTGAAGTCACTGATTGTGTGCATTTCGGCATATCACACCATATCTTTGAATACTGACTCACCCTGCCATGTTAAAAATCTGTGTTTGTAGCCCCAGATAAAATAGCATGCACATTTTCCAACAATGCTACAAAATGACCTGAAGGAACAACTGTTCCAGTGAATATAAAAACTCTTATGTACAGTCATCACCATGCCAATGAATGCAGTACAAGAGCAATTCTATTTCAAAATTACATAGCTTAAAACAATACAGTGGCTATTTAAGCAGATTTAAATAGTTATGATGTGTGCTCTGATTTTAAATTAATTTTATATTTTCTTTTTTTTTATTGTTGGGGATTCATTGAGGGTACAATAAACCAGGTTACACTGATTTTATTTGTTAGGCAAAGTCCCTCTTGCAATCGTGTCTTGCCCCCCTAAGGTGCGGCACACACCAAGGCCCCACCCCCTCCTCCTTCCCTCTCTCTGCTCTTCCTTTCTCTACCCTGCTATTTTTCCTTTTTTGTAATAGCAAATTTTCTGTTCTCTGTTTTATGTATGATCACTAGCATGATTGCATTTTTGAAGCATAGTAAAGAGAATTTTCACTTCTGTGTTTCATTTTCTGGCCACTTTTATTGTTACATTTTATATAGGTTAATATTTGAAATGATTTTGTCATGTAGAGGAATATTTATTTAGGTTTCATAACAGTTTTTTTAGTTCTATAAATGTGGGTTTGCTGTCTATAGCACTTGTGTAAGTTTTTTCTTTTAATTTTCTCTTTTTCACAGTATAGATGGTTTGTTTCTTTATCTCTTGTCTAATCAAGAAAAATTTTCCAACTGTATTTCATGTTATGCTGACTATTTACTCTGCCACTTCTTACTTTGCAATATTTAAAATTTATGTTAATTATGTGAGACACTACTTAGCTTTATGGCTAAATTGTGTAGTTCTTTCTGATATATGTGGAAGAAATATTGCCTAATTTTACAAAACATACACATAAACATATACATGAAAATAGTATCTTATTATTCTAAAAAATAAACAAACAATATTTTTCTACATTAAAGAAAACTAAACATAACAAAACACGATTTATATTTTGAAAATGTCAACATCTCATTTAACACATCCAATTTTGACAAAAATAAGCATTGATATTAAATAAATATATTTGATGCCATTTGTTCATGAATAACTTGCTTGTAGTATTGTTAACAGAGAAACCCAAACTCTGTAAAATAATTTAAAGAGAATTACTCTGAGCCAGATGTGTATGACCAGTCCTGAGCATATGGCCTCACATGGTCATGAGAAAAGGTGCCCATGGTCGCTGGGTTACATTTTGATTATATATTCATGGAGCCAAGAATTACATGGAAGATTCTAAGTCAAATCCTAAATTACGCCTGGAAGGTGTACATTGGCTTGGCTCAAAAAGGTGGAACATCTCAGAGTAGGCAGGAGAGGGTTACAGGTTGTAGGTAAGTGTAATCTTTGGTTTCTAACTGGTTGAAAAAATGAAATTTTGTCTAAAGATTTGAAATGTTTTGACTTAAGACAAGGATGTCTGTTAATCAGAGACAAGACACTGGGAATTTACTGAAACTCTAGTTATCAGTTAAGTAAATTGATGGTCTGTAGATGTGGTATAAGCTTAGTATTGTCAACAGTAATAGTGCCTTACTGTTACAAGGGTATCTCCGGAATGTTTGGAGCATGATGAGGCCTGCCCAGACCTTCCTTCTTGTGGACATCAACTCAAGGTTTTCCTGGGTCCCCTTACCCAAGACAGGGCCCATTCAGTCTTCTAGGGAGCTTAAAATTTTATTTTAGTTCACAGTATCTAAACTATATATAACACAGAACTCTATATAACATCTCCACACTGTGGAGAAAAACATGTCTGTTCCTTTAGAAGGGAAAGAAATAGCCCTCAAAGGCAAAGTGTCTAGATACTAAACTCAGGACACATAAAAATCGTAGAAAACTATCTGTACTTGGGTCTAATATTTATAACTTGAAAAGTTTTTAAAGGGTATTTTTAAGATGGTATAAATAAGATGAAAGAAAGAAAAATCAGAGCATAAATTTGTTAGGAGGAACAGTAACAGTCAGGTAAAAAAAATATCACATTATACAATTTTAATGTTATAGTCTAAAGCGTTTCTGCTTATATGCCTTACATCAACTGGAGTCTACTCAAATCCCATTGGTCTTAACAAGGTGTTTTCCTGCCACAGATCCTGGTTCCACATTAGTGGACTGTGCCCCCATGAGGAGATGTAAATTATCATATCTCTAGTGTTCTAATCAGAGACGTATATTGAACAATTCTAGTGACCTTGCTAGTCTTCAAAGGAGTCATGAAACTTTTTATTCACCCCACAAACTATCCCTGGCTGTCTCTCTTTAGACTTATAACTCACTATTCTCCTAATTAGCTGGACCTGCTCCTTAACCTAAGGTTAGGAGGGCTTCTATCCAGACACTTCTGAAACTGATCTGGTGGGAGATCATAATGTTGCTTGGTCAGGAACAGTATGGGAGAATTATTTATAGTTTCTCCATGAATTCAAATCATGAGGCTGTCTTGGTGCCCTCACTCTATCTAGGTAAAGTAAATAGCCTTTGTGGTATGTATCTTTTTATCTGGTGTCACTGTCTTAAGGCCAAGAAAAACATTGTACGTGTACAACAGTAATTTTATATTTTAAAAGATAGAATTATTTTAAAGGTAATGACTTCAATCCTAATTGGAGTAAATGTAATAAGATGATATCTAATCCTTTATATACTGCATGAGAGGTCTTAAATTGAATCACCAGAGTGCAACGTGCTGTGCTATGCTCATTTGTGAAGATGTAAACAAATAGAACTTGATGTAATTCTACACGTTTGCTGAAGCAGGAAGAGAGAACACACATGATTCTGGAGGAATTCATGGGGGCAACAGGAGAGCCAGGAAGGACCAGTAGTAATCAACCTAAGATATGCTTCAGAAGTGAGGTGACAGGTGCATTGAGAGGGAAAGTGAGGCCCTGAGAGCAGAAACCAAAGGGTATCGTGGATTAAGGTGGAAATGAGGGCAGGAGGGAGACAGCAGGAGATAAGCAAATACCTTATTAGATACATCAAGCCTAAAACAGATAAATGGATGAAGTAAAAATAACTGGGCTGCCTAGCAGATAGGTGCATCGTCAGGGGAGGCAAGTTTATTTTTTGTGGATGCAAAGAAAGCAGATTATGCAAAATTGGTTGGGGTTTCTAGCAAGAACTGGTTTGGATCCTGGATTAATCACTCGTCTTTAGTCTAGTGGTAATAATCATACATCTTTCTGCACTGACTCCTTCATTCTGGGTTGGAAATTTGATCTGATAAATTTAGGCAGGCCTCATTCACTTAAACAACCAAAGATTTTAGCAAAGTTCCCTTTTAGCTTTTAGTACCCCTGGGGACTGCTCTTTCAATCTTCCTCATAAATACACATGAATGCATGTTGTACCCTTCACTTTGAACCCTTCAAAATATGCTGGTGATTTAAAAGCACTGTGAAGTATTGCTATACTATAGACTGAATGAGTTCCTTCAGAATTCTAACCCATGTTATGACACTATTGGTAGGTAATTAAGTCCATCATAAATGAGATTAGTCTCCTTACAAAAGAGACTCCAAAAAGCTCACCTACTGTTTCTGCTGTATGAGGGTACAGAGAGAAGATGCTCATCTATAACCGCAAAGTGGGCCCTTGTCAGACGCCAAATTTCTGGTACTATGATCTCGGGCTTCCTAGACATAAGAATTGTAAGAAGTGAACTTCTGCTGTTTATAAGGCATTTATTCTTTTATAACAACCTAGGCAGACTTAAAACACACTGAAAATAAACCTTATTATCCCACACAACTCAAACTCCCACTTCTTCAGGTGTTTGCTATAGTACTATAATAGTTACTTAGGACGCCATTGTACTTACCTCTTAGGGCGCCATTGTACTTACCTCTTAGGACGCCATTGTACTTACCTCTTAGTGCGTCATTGTACCTACCTCTTAGTGCGCCATCGTACTTACCTCTTAGTGTGCCATCGTACTTACCTCTTAGTGCGCCATCGTACTTACCTCTTAGTGCGTCATCGTACTCACCTCTTAGGACGCCATTGTACTCACCTCTTAGGGCGCCATCGTACTCACCTCTTAGTGCGCCATCGTACTTACCTCTTAGGGCGCCATTGTACTCACCTCTTAGGGCGCCATTGTACTCACCTCTTAGTACGCCATTGTACTCACCTCTTAGGGCGCCATTGTACTCACCTCTTAGTGCGCCATTGTACTCACCTCTTAGGGCGCCATTGTAATTACCTCTTAGGGCGCCATTGTACTTACCTCTTAGGGCGCCATTGTACTTACCTCTTAGTGTGCCATTGTACTTACCTCTTAGTGCGCCATTGTACTTACCTTTTAGGGTGCCATTGTACTTACCTCTTAGGGCGCCATTGTACTTACCTCTTAGTGCGTCATTGTACTTACCTCTGAGTATGCCATTGTAGTTACCTCTTAGGGCGCCATTGTACTTACCTCTTAGGGCGCCATTGTACTTACCTCTTAGTGCATCATTGTACTTACCTCTTAGTGCGTCATTGTACTTCTTAGGACGCCATTGTACTCACCTCTTAGGGCGCCATTGTACTCACCTCTGAGTTTGCCATTGTACTCACCTCTGAGTATGCCATTGTACTCACCTCTTAGGGTGCCATTGTACTCACCTCTTAGGGCGCCATATTACTCACCTCTTAGGGCGCCGTTGTACTCACCTCTTAGAGCGCCATTGTACTCACCTCTTAGGGCGCCATTTACTTACCTTTTAGTACACCGTTGTACTTACCACTTAGTACACCGTTGTACTTTCCTCTTAGAATAGCATTGCACTTACCTCTTAGAATAGCATTGTACTTACCTCTTAGAATAGCATTGTACTTACCATTGTACTTTACTCTTAGGACACCTTTGTACTTACCTCTTAGGATACCCCTGTACTTACCTCTTAGTAAGTACGCCATTGTACTTTAGTACGCCATTGTACTTTACTCTTAGGACACCTTTGTACTTACCTCTTAGGATACCCCTGTACTTACCTCTTAGGATAGCATTGTACTTAACTCTTAGGATGCCATGTGCACTGTGCACAATATAGTGAAAAACTATGTCTTAGTCATTCTGCTAAACATAACACCCCTATAGATGTTTAGTAAGAGTTTTGTTATTCCTATCAAATCTTTAACCTTTCAGGTCTCCAGTTCTAATTTTCTTAAACAAAAAGATTTCTGAATACTGCATTAGTACCATGAAAAAAAATAATCCTAAGGTTGCATTTGTGGAATAAGATAAAGGAACACAGACCAAGCAAGAACCATGATGTAAGAGATTAGCCTTTCCCCTATAGATTGATGATTAAAACAGTGATGTGTGTAATAAAAATGGAGGTAGCCTGGGGTGAGCAGCTGCTGCCACTGGTCCTAAAACTTGGAGGTGGTCAGTCACCCTGACCCAGCTCTTTGAAAGCACTTTTTCTTTGTGCCCTGACTTTTGATTTTTTCGTCAAAAAATAAAAAACAAAGGAACATTAAATTGGGGGTTATGGTATAGAAATATAAGTTCACATTTATGGTCTACTACTGATGGGTGAGTCAAGAATGTTCATTATTTAAAATCACTCCATCATATTCTCCACTTCTGAGAGAAAAAAAAAAGATATTAATGTGTCTCTTCTACAGTGATTGTGAGGATTATGTTAACTAGGATAATATATATGAAAGCATTTATTTTTGTTTATCTCATAAAGGCCTTCAATATTATTTTTCTTGTTATTTTCTTCTTTCATGAAATTCAACCTTTTAATTGTTTCCTATTCATGAGAATTATGTGCCTAATGGTGTTTGTTTTTAAACTGTATACTCAAATAGGTATATAAAACATTTCTTTTAGAAAAATAAGGGGGAAGTCTTAATAAATACTTTTATTAATTTAAAGCAGAGTTTTAGATTCATATAATGAACATTTCATAATAGAAAAATTCACATTAAGTATTTTTTATGAAGCTGTGCTGAAATACATTGAAATCCTTAAATAATGCTTTCCTTCTGAACTAAGTTTATTTTTTTCAATTTTCTGAATTTTTTAAAGACAATCAGACAAGTAGACAATAAACATATGCATAAAGTTAATTTAAAGGCCCTTTCTAATAATACACTATAAAACAGAACAACATGTAGCCAATAAAACACTATATTTAATATTTTTAAGCAATGTATATTTTAGAAAATTCTTATTGAATGTATAGCAAATTCCACCAGAATCTCTTTTAATCATGAGAAAATAAGTAATTTTTTTTTTTTTTTTTTTTTTTTTTTTTTTTTTTGCTATCTTGTGATTGCTGTGTTTTTATACAATGAGCATGGATTACTTGGGTAAATTTTAAGATAATCAAAATCAGGGAAGCACCTGTGGCTCAGTGAGTAGGGTGCTGGCCCCATATACAAAGGATGGCAGGTTCAAATGCATCCCCAGCCAAACTGCAACAACAAAAAGTAGCCAAATATTGTGGTGGGCGCCTGTAGTCCCACCTACTCTGGAGGCTAAGGGAAAAGAATCGCCTAAGCCCTAGAGCTAAAGGTTGCTGTGGCTGTGATACCATAGCACTCTACCAAGGGTAAAAAAAAAAAAAAAAAGATAATCAAAATCAATTGGTGTGGCATAAAAATTAAATTCTGCCTTTGAATTTTGAAAAGCATTTTGAATCTTTGTTAACCATCCCAAAGACATTTATACTTGCTCTAAATGTAATGCTCTAAACTTGAATTAGTCACAGAAATTTCATGTTTCTACATAGCCACCCTAACCCTGTATCTATTTTTGTTCTCACTTGTAAAAATGACAAGACGAAGAATGGATAAATACAGAATAATGTCCCAGAGCATTCTCCGTAACAGTTATAACATTTGCTGTATCAATATTTTGAAATCAATTGAAGACATTATGCTGATAAAACTTTGAGCACAATTCTGCTTCATGAAATTAGGTCACTGAAATTTCAAGCAGGACTTGGTTGTTTGAACCCATCTGGTGCTTTTCTGCTGTTCGAATAGACCACAAAATTGCAGGTAGCACTAGGCTTCAGCTAATTACGTCCTGCTTTGTGTGGCACAGCCTTGTTTAATATGCTCAGTGTCACAGCAAATCTTACACAGTTTAGGTTGCCTGTTAAGAATTAGCCTAGAAGAACTCTGAATGGCAAAAGCTACTAATAACTCACATATAATTTGAACACTCCAGCATGGGTCGAATCTGTAGAATCAGAAAATAGATGCCCAAAACATCAAAGGGCATGAAACAGATACTTATGTTTCTTAACAATGGCAAATCCCAGCACTTACTTACACCTGACTGCACCTGCCTATGTTTTATTGTTGTTTTTTTTTTTTGTTGTTGTTGTTGTTTTGGGCTGGGGCTGGGTTTGAACCTGCCTCCTCCAGAATATGGGGCCAGCGCCCTACCCCTTTGAACCACAGGCACCACCTGTTTTTTTTTTTTTTTTTTTTTTAATTAATTCATATCTGTGCACATTAATGTATTTATGGGCTACAAAATGCTGCTTTTATATACAATTTGAAACTGCTTTCTTGTCTGGCCACGACATATTAACATTTTGAGGGGTGGAAATAGAAGATGAAAAACAAAATTAAATAATTATGCTGTACATTCTACAAAAACATCTATCATTCCCACAGTTTTTAAAGTTTAATTTATATTATTAATAGTCTTAACTGAATCTCCAAACTTTTATAAATGTAAGCTATATTTTATTGCTGTAACAATTTGAGAATTGTGTGTCAGAGACCCAGATACTGCAACATTGGTGGGATTTGAGGGTGCATGGCAGAAATGGAAAAGAAAGAAAAGTGTGACACACCAAATCCACCTTTGGGAAGTACAGAGCCAGAGGAGGGGTGGAGGGTAGTTTGTACAGGGCCTAAATATAGTGGCTCTTGAAGCATTTAGGGTCTCTTTCACCATAAATCAAAGTAAGTAAAGAAAACTAAGAATTATTACTAATGCCAATAATTTACAAATCTTCAAATGCCTAATGTTAAAAATAGTATGTTTAAAAGTATTAGTTTTGTTTTCAAAAATATTTTCTAAATCTATAATATCAGAGAGTTATAACTCTTGCATAGAATTTCATTATAAATATGCATAATTTAAAAACCAAGAGTTCCTATGAATACAAATGTCTGAAAACAATGTGGATTCTCACTTTTGCCTTCTGATGTATAGTGTATCTCTTCACATAAGTATAGTTATATACTATAAAGTAAAAAATTAAAATATTAAAATAAAAAATCACAATTCCAGATTGCTGACTGGAAGGAGATTTAATAAGGCATTGAGGCCAACCCTCCAGATAATTCAGAAATCCTGAGTATTCTTAAACATCCCTGGTAAGCAAAAATTCACAAAGAAGCACAGTCAGGGTAAAAAGCTTTTATCCTAAACTTGTTCCCATAAAGACGTAGGGACTTGTGTAGGCTCCAGTTTGTGTAGGTTTTCATAAAAGATTTCATTGCCTATATTACAAATTAAATGGGGACTGGAAGGCATGTATTCCTAGAAGTTCATAAAACAAATTGGCTATCTGTATCAATGAATAGGTCGAAGCTATTAGAATTCTGGATTTTAAAATTATACCAAAATTTCCTTATAAGTACCACAGCATAGAATATTTTAAAACTAATATTTCTGTTCATAACTTCAACTGTTTAAAGATAAGTATGAGATTCCTAGGACCAGGACTGATGGGACTGTCTCCTGGAGAGCATCTATTGTGGCCAGATTTGGGTCATATGGCTCATTCCTGGTCCACCTGGAGACTGCAGATGCTGAGGATGTTACCAGGGGCACACACCAGTGTGACTCCCACCCAGTCCCACTTCTGGGTAAATATCCCAAGGAAATGAAATCAATATCTTGAAGAAAAAAATGCACATCCTTATTTTGTTTTATTTATTTTTCTTTTAGATAGAGTCTCAAGCTGTCACCTTGGGTAGAGTACCGTGGTGTCACAGCTCATAGTAACCTCCAACTCTAGGGCTTAAGAGATTCTCTTGCCTCGGCCTCCCAAGTAGCTGGGACTACAGGCACCTGCCACAACGCATGGCTATTTTTTTTGTTGTTGCAGCTGTTATTGTTGTTTAGCTGGCCCAGGCCATGTTTGAACCCACCAGCCTCAGTGTATGTGGCTGGCACCCTATGCACTGAGCAACGGTGCTGCCCAGCACACCCATTTTCACTGCAGCATTATTCATAATCACCAAGATTTGAAAACAACCTAAGTGCCCATTGATGGATGAATAAAGATATTATAATATATATAATATATATATTATATAATATATATATATAGATTTTCCACTTTTTTAGATTTTCCACTTTTTTAGATTTTCCACATTAAGATTTTCCATTTTTTTAAAGATTGAATGATATTTTGTTGTATATATATATATTATATAACATTTAACTGTATCCCTGTTAAGTAATGTACGACTGTACAGCAGAATCTAAAAAGTTGAACTCATAAAAGCAGAAGACAGAACAGTGGTTGCTAGCGGTTGAAGGCTGGGAACACGGGGAGATTGTGGTCAAAGGTTACAGTAGTGCGTGTTGACTATAATTAATAATGCTATATTGTATACTTGGAATTTGCTAATACAGTTGATCTTAAGTGTTTCCACCACATAGAAAAATCCTAACTACGTGAGGTGATGGCTATGTTAGCTAGCTTGATTGTGGTTGCCATTTCACAATGTATGTGTACCATTTCACAATGTATGTGTACCACAATATCATGCTATATATCTTAAATATATGCAATTTTTAGTTTTTAAGTGTAACTCAATAAAGCTGGAAAAGAGAGGAACTCTGCTTTTTAACGCTTTCCCAGCAAAGTCCTCAAAGCTCTTTCCCACACAGCACAGTGTGATCTCTGCCCTCCTTCTTCCTCATGGAGACTTTTAATGAGTTTCTCAGTTTATGTGAATGATGACCTGTAACCTTGAATGTCTATCCTCAGAGACCAATTTAGCATTCAGTATAATTTTAACATTTTCTTGAAATAACTTTAGACTTAAGGAAATGTTTGTAAAAACAATACAGAGATTAATGTATACGTTTCAGCAGCTTCGCCTGAGATAAGCATCTACAGGGTAGTAAGATTACCAAAACCAAAAAAACTACCTTAGTGCAATTCTATTAACTATTAAATAATGCATAGACCTTTTTCAAACTTTCAGGTTAATATGAGAGTACAAACAATGAGGTTACAAGGTTTGCATTTGTTACCAGGTACAGTTCCTGCTGTAGTTGAGTCCTGCTCCCAGGAGGTGTGTCATACACCCTCACATTTAATTGACAGACCTTTTTCAATTTTCACCAGCTTTTTCACTAATGCCCTTTTTAGTGTTCCAGGATTCAATCCAGGATCCCACATATTTCATTGTTATCCCTCTGTAGTCTCCTCCAAGCTATGATTATGTTCTCAGTCTCAAGTATCACAGGTACTTTAAAAAAAAAAACAAAAAAACTTTCCTTCTGGGTAGATGCCCAGTAATGGGATTGCAGGATCAAATGGGAGGTCTAGCTTGAGTGCTTTGAGGTTTCTCCATACTTCCTTCCAAAACGGTTGTACTAGTTTGCAGTCCCACCAGCAGTGTAAACGTGTTCCCTTCTCTCCACATCCACACCAGTATCTGCAGTTTTGAGACTTTGTGATGTGGGCCTTTCTCACTGGGGTTAGATGATATTTCAGGGTGGTTTTGATTTGCATTTCTCTAATAATTAGGGACAATGAGCATTTGTTCATGTTTGTTAGCCATTTGTCTGTCTTCTTTAGAGAAGGTTCTAGTCATCTCTCTTGCCCAGTGGTATAAAGGATTGTTGGCTCTTTTTAAGTTTATTAATTTGAGTTCTCTGTAGATCCTAGTTATTAAGCTTTTGTTTGATTCAAAATATGCAAATATCCTTTCCCATTGTATAGGTTGTTGTCTCCTTAGATGTACAGAAGATTTTCAGTTTCATAAGGACACATGCACTAGACTGTTTATCACAGCTCAATTTACAATGGCCAAAATGTGGAAACAGCCTAAATGCCCACCAACTCAGGAATGGATTAACAAGCTGTGGTGTATGTACACCATACATATATCAGCCATTAAAAAAGATGGAGCCTTACAGCCTTTGTATTAACCTGGATAGAAGTGGAACACATTATTCTTAGCAAAGCATCACAAGAAGGGAGAAACAAAAGTCCTATGTACTCAATTCTGATATGAGAACAATTAACGACTTAGCACACAGTGGGGGGTGAGGAAAGCAGAAAAAGGGAAGCAGAGAGAGGGTGGGGGATCACTATTATGGGAGGGTCTTTATCTGACACAAGCAATCAGTGTAACCTGTTTTTTTTGTACCCTCAACGAATCCCCAACAATAAAAAAAAGTGTTACATTAAAAAAATAATAAACTGTGACTCACGGGGGGGGGAGGGAACTTTATTCAAATTAACATGAGGGTACAAAATTTAGGTGCATTGTTTTCACTTCAGGGTAAAGTTCCATTTGCAGAAGAGCTCCTCACCCAGGGCCTGGTATACACCCCCACAATGTGCACGGTAGGTATACTTTGGCAGGTATTTTTGTTTGTTGTTTAGTTTTTGTGATAGTACAGTTGTGACTCTTCTGATTTTATGGATTTCATTTGTCTTGTAGAAATCCAGAATTTCCCTAGGTCTGCTTGTATCTTTCACCACCCCAGTGCTAAAGGATGCCTCTCAATCACTTTCAGTTTTCCTTCTCCTAAAATGTATGCATTTCAACGCCTAACCCTTAACTTTTTTTTACCTGTTTTTTTTTATTTTTGGGGTGGGGGTAGATTCATGGAGAGCACAAAGAACTAGGTTATATTGATTGCATTGTTAGGTAAAGTCCCTCTTATAATTGAGACCCACCCCAAAAGGTGTGTCACACACCGTGACCCCCAATTCCCTCCCTCCATCCCTTGCTTTGCTCTTCCCTTCCCCCACTGTGTACTAGGTCATTAATTGTCCTCATATCAGAATTGAGTACATAGGATTCTTGCTTCTCCATTCTTGTGAGATTTTACTAAGAATGATGTGTTCCACTTCCATCCAGGCTAATACAAAAGATGGAAAGTCTCCATTTTTTGGTGGCTGAATAGTATTCCATGGTGTACATACACCTGGCTCTTTAAAGCATATCTGTCCCCTTCAAATCAAATATACTTTAAGATTTATTGGCTGTGGTCTCTGTGTGTGTTTGTTTGTGTATATATACATGTATATACATATGTGTGTATATACACATATACATATAGATGGATGGATGGATGGATGGATAGATAGATAGATAGATAGATAGATAGATAGATAGATAGATGGGAGACTCACACTGTTGTCCAGGATAGAGTGCAGTGGAATTGTCATAGCTCACAGCAACCTCAAACCCCTCAGCTCAAATGATCCTCCTGCCTCAGCCTTCCAAGTAGCTGGGACTATAGGCACCTGCCAGAACACCCAGCTGGTTTTTCTATTTATAGTAGAAACGGGGGTCTCACTCTTGCTCAGAATGGTCTCAAACCCCTGAGCTCAGGCAATCTACCCCCTCAGCCTCCCAGAGTGCTGTGATTACATGTCCGCCCATTTTTAATATTTCCAGAGATTTCTGTGTCACTTTCTGATGAAACTTGGGCCTTTTTATTAACCTTTCATTTCTGTCTTCCCTTTTTTTTTCTTATTTATTTTTTGTTTAATTTTATTTTTGATTGCCCTTCATGGAACGTAGGCTAGGGGCAGCATCGAGTTTGTGTGGGGATGTATGTTCATGTGTAAGGATTTGGTGTTTTTCTCTGTCTATTCGCAATTAATTGGAAATTTGGCATAATCTCCCTTCAGGTTATGCTTAGGGCATATTCTCCTTGTAGATTTATTTTTCTCTTCTGGTGTTTGATATTATTCTTGGAGGCCATATTAGTATGCAAGTAAAAAGCATCTATAATTATCTATGTCTATTTAGTTTTCTTTTTTCATCTTTTTTTAAGTTGCATTAAAATTACATGAAGTACATTAAAATTAAAATGATAATTATTGTATATTAACATATTTCCATGAAATTTTAATTGATACAAATGCTTCTCACTTTCTCTAATATAACATCCAGAACACTTAGATGCACATAAGTGATATCCACTTAACGCATTTGAGAAACAACTTAATATTCCTATAATGTGTCCACCAATCAAAATATTCTGGCATTGACTGGCAGTGCTTTCAACATTAGTTTCTAACCCACATTAAAAATTCTGTCAATTTGGGCAGTGCCTGTGGCTCCAAGGAGTAGGGTGCGGGCCCCGTATGCCTGAGGTGGTGGGTTCAAACCCAGCCCTGGCCAAAAACTGCAAAAAAAAAAAAAAAAAAAAATCTGTCAATTTTTTCAGCTAGTCATTATTTTTGGTCCTCAATAATAATAATAACAATAATAATAAGCTTGAACTTAATATTTTCTTTATTATTTTTGACTATTATTATAAAATTAAATTGAGTCTCAAATGGCAACATTTTCTTATCCTTCACTTTATTCTAGAAATATCTTTCTGGGACAGAAGACAATTTTAATAGATTAATTATTACTAAAATATTCTGGATAATCAAGAAGATTATTTTGAAGGAGGAAATACTTCATTAGAAGTGTTAGTACTTTAGCTTAAAAAAAAAACAACTCTCTTTATCTTATACTTTCAGTCCTCCTGTGTATAGCAAACAAGTGTTGAGTATCTATGAATGCAGCGAATGTTTTGAATTTAATTTGTTATGATATCTCTTTAATTTGGTCTTGAGGTCTCTCTCTTGAGAGTGGCTGTAAGCTCTAACTCTGCTGAGACCAGGAGGAGAATTAGGTTCAGGTGTGTGTCAGGTGAGACACAAGGAGGAATTGAAATCAAAATGTGTGAAAGGGAAGAAATTTATTACTCACAGGTCCCACAGAGGTTGGGGGCACTAATCTGAGGCCAGTGACAAGTCCAGAATTCTTGCAGGTGGGGAGCAAGAGAGGAAAAAGAACCCGAGGGGCTAAGCCTTATTTATTTATTTATTTATTTTTGCAGTTTTTAGCCAGGGCTGGATTTGAACCCACCACCTCTGGCATATGGAGCTGGTGCCCTACTCCTTTGAGCCACAGGCACCGCCCTCGGACTAAGCCTTTATCATGACCCCTCAGGCTTCCCCACAGGATCGTGGATTGGCAAGGTATAAGAAAATCCTCCCGACCAGGGGATTTTATTTGACTCTGGTGCTTACCATTAATTATTGTCATTGTCAGCAGCTGTGGGGCATGGTGTAGTCAGATTAGTGAGACAAGTACATGGTCTATACCGTTAAAAAAAATGAGGGGGGATTAACGAGTTCAAAAGTGACCAAGTCCAACAGG
The DNA here is from genome assembly GCA_963574355.1 of Loris lydekkerianus. Classification (NCBI taxonomy): domain Eukaryota; kingdom Metazoa; phylum Chordata; class Mammalia; order Primates; family Lorisidae; genus Loris; species Loris lydekkerianus. Next base: position 15,066 of record CAUYPK010024624.1, read on the forward strand.
GTTTCAGACAACTTATCTCAAACCCACAGAGAGCTGTCAAAGTAGCAACTATATCAAACAAATTTATGCGAGTTCATCCTTTTATTTCATTTTATATGTCAAAAAATAAAGGGAGATTAGTCAGTTAGTTTAATTTTGGTTAAATTTCGTAGTGCTTTCACAAGTGTTTTATTATTACAGGAGGAATATGTTTTAAATATTACATTATATTTACTAAAAGATATATTCTTTAGAAGTCCCATTTGAGTTGGTAACATGAATAACTACACTAGTTATAATATTTCTAAATTAGTTGCTTCTCTTTTTTTATGGTTTATAATTTTTGGCATTGTGTGTCCATGGGAATGTTTTACCAAATCAATTAAGTATTTTCTCCCATTCACACTGCTCACGTGAAAATATATTGTGTTTTCTGCCTGTGCACTTGTGCTGAAAATTGACAGTTGCCTTTAACATTAAATATGAAAATAACGGATACAAAAATGCAGTGGCAATTAAAATACAAGTCTTCTATGCTTATGATTTTCTATTACATCTTATAATTTCCATTCAATTTTTGTTAGAAAGGTTACTATTTTTTAATTTTCCTAAGTGTTTTAAAGAAAATGATCTTATTCTTTATATTTTCTGTTTAGAATACAATTTTCTTCTGCTGTTGAATGCAAACCCATGATGTTCATTCAAAGTGAAGAGTTTTACTTAAGAAAGTAATTTATGTCTCAGATTATCTTGTGTTTGTTCTTTCAAACTCCCATATGACACAAAATAATATGTATCTTACATTGAGAGTAGAAAAGAAGAGACCATTTTACCATTCATTAAAAAAAAAAAAAAAAGGTTCATTTTAGGATACTTAGGAAAATTCATGGGTCTGAGAAATTTATTTTTTTTAAATAAAGATTATACTCTCACAAATTTAGATACACTAAAATAATGATTATTGAGGTATATTGATCATTTTTTTAACTAGCAGTCATAATGATCGGGTTATAAATCCTAAATCTTAGCACTCGAGTATAGCCTAACATTTCAAGCTCATTAGTAATTAGTTTGTATGTTAGTCACGTGGGGTAGATCACACTACAAAAACTCAGCAGATATTTAAAAAAATTAAAAACTGAGAATAACTTTCTTTGTTCTTTGTTTTTCTCTTGATTTTCCCCCAAAAGGAAATACATTAGTACTTTTGTTTCAAGTAAACCGGAAGATATTTAACACTATTTTAGGAGACCATTTCCTTCAGGCTTTATTGGCAGAAATAATATTCCTTTACATCAAATCTTCTAGTATTACTTGCTTGGAAAAATAAACGAGTTAATCTAATAGAAAGTTTCTAGTTTCACATTGATAGATGATTATTACTATAATTAGATGAAACTAAATGTAGTCTAAGCATAATCTCAAGCGTAATGTTCTTTTCATTTATAAAAAAATGCAAAATGTAATTTCTTCTGCAGAATTTATGTGTTATATAAATTGACATGTGGATTGAGTCTTTTTCCTTTTTTAAAAATTTTGTTTCTCTTCCCTTTTCTTTTCTTTCTTTCTTTTTTTTCTTTTGAGACAGAGTCTTACTATGTCGCCCTCGGTAGAGTGCTGTGGCGTCACAGCTCAAACTCTTGGGCTTAAACGATTCTCTTACTTCAGCCTCCTGAGTAGCTGGGGCCATAGGTGCCCGCCACAATGCCCGCCCATTTTTTTTTTTTTTTTGGTTGTAGTTGTCATTGTTGTTTGGGAAGCCCAGGCAGCATTCAAACCTGCCACCTTCATTGTATGTGACTGACACCCTACTCACTAAGGTACGGGCACAGAGCCCTTTCTTTTTAATTTCAATTGAATAATCATGCACTGAGACCATGGTTTCCTCACTGTGCTTTCTAATTATTAATAGTTGGGGCCTTGTTCATAACAGCTTTAGGATGATTTTTTTGAAACACCACTAGGAACTGAATATCATACAATAGTGCTGGATTATGGGAAAATAGGTGTGGTCTCAGAGGGACACTGGCTTAAGATCTTGAAAAATGGTGTCAAAATGTATGGTTCTATTAATAGTGCAAATCAGGCTATCCTATCTGTGTTCCATGCATAGATACGATCTCAGCCCTTTTAAAAAACTAATTCACTGTGAAGCAAATACTTGCAAAAATATTAACAAATAATGTGTTCTTTTCAGTTAGCAAATTTATCAGTTAACTAAAAAAATACACTTTATAGCACAGAGATGATTGTAAGCATCAAGAAGGAGGCTGCTTGGTGTCTTTGAAGAACCCATAGCTGTCAAACTGTTGCTCCAGTTTCACCCTTTCTTTCAGGTGCAATTTAGATAGTATGAGTTAAAAAAAAAAAAAAAAATGGAAATGTTGCTACCTTCAAATAAGTATAGGTAGCTTGAGAGAATGTTAGTACAAAAGAAGCTAGAAAATTTGACTACAATCCCTTCATAGCAATGATTTGTGACCTTGCCTGCTTACTCAGAAGGTCTTAGGTTCCTGGAGGTTCCTTGTACAAACTGTGCAGGAAGCACCTGGGAGCTTGCCAGACATGCAGACTCTGCGGGACCCACCCTACAATTCCTCAATTAAAATAAGTATTTAAGTTAAATCCTCAGGTGACTCAAAGGCACATAAACTTTATAAGGCACAGTGGCTACCAGGAATGATAAAAATAATCTATTAGTTTGCTGCACAGGATGACCTTGGTTTTAGTAAATTATTTATCTCTTGGCTATTGTACAAGATGTTATCAACTCATAAATCTTCCTTACAGCAATTAAACATAAAATGTGAATTTTGTTTTGTTAATTTTGAATCCACAGCTAATAAAAATAAAATCTCCTCTGTTTTTAAAAAGAGACACACCATCTGTTTACTTCAATTGCATGTCTACATAAAAATTACTGTCATGGTCTTAAACTGTGGTGGTTTTGTCAGACATAATGTATTCAATAATTCTCCTTATATTTCTAGAAAACTCTCAGGGTGAAAGTTGGTATAAACTAAGTAACTTCTTGTTAAAAGTATTTCAATACTTACAGAATGTATGTTTCAATTTAGCAAGATAATCATATACATCATACACCCTGTTCTTTATAACAGTCCATTATTTAAATATTAACATAGAACAAAAATGAGTAGAAAAATAAAGTGGAACAAATTTTCACAAACAATGAGCAGGTGTGGGCTATTTTATTTCTCTTGCAAATGGTGAAAATCCCTGCTGAACATGCCCTAAGTTCTTACAGATTGTTATTTTTTGTACATTATTACGTGCAGTAAGTTAGCTGGAGCTAATATGTTTCCAGGAGATGCAGTAAATACTAAGAACAAACCTTTTACGAGCGCAGGAAACAGCACGATTCGTGGAAGCCGAATGTCCTATGAAGCTGCTTCTGTGAGCTGTCTGCCAACGCAGAGCTAGATGGGCAGGACTGACAGTGGAAATCATCCACAAACCAGAGCCAAGACGTGTGCTTCCTGCTGGAAATGCCTCCTAACTCAGGGCAGGAGGACCTAATGCTGACAATAACTGCATGCGAACAGTACTACAAAAATCAATAAATAAGAAAGAAAATGTCATTTGCCAAGCAGATAAATTAAAAAGGGACCAAGAGGTGACATGTCATAGGGATGTATGACCCACGGGGACCCAGCCATGAGACTGACTCTGCCGGTAACCAGCCCTGCGTCCCCCCCCCCCCCCCACACACACACACACTTTATCCTTCTTTGGGCTTCATTTATCCTATGAGGAGCTTGGAATCTGTCATGGGTTCTCCCACAATGGCTGCACATTAGATTTACCTGAAGAGCTTTAAAAAATATCCATGTCTTACTCCAAATAAATTAAGGGTGAGCCTCTGAAAGTACAGCCCCGGCACAGATTTTTATTTATTAAAGTTCCCAGATGATTCATGTATAGCTAGGTGTCAGAAACACTCAACTATGTGACCACTTCAGTCTCCTCCACATTCAATTTTTCATGCTTTCCAGGAAAGTGCCATCTCTCCTGGCTTTCCTCATCTGCCTCCTTTCCTTTACATAAATATTTACTTTAAAAATTGAAAAATAAGCAAAGATAGATATTATTATTTTGGCGGCGAAGTTTTCTAAATAAACACTTGCCTTTTCATCTGCATATCACTCCATGGCTACGAACTCAGGTAACTCATATGGGGAACTCATCACCTGCAGAGACAGGTACATCCAAGACGTGTTGGATAATCCTCCCTTCCGTCCTTGAACCATAACTGTGTCAGCCCAAGGTGTACCTAGAGGAGAATTTTTAAACAAATTGCCAGTGAAAGCATTCTACATGATGAGATCCAGGCTCTGTTTCACCTTTGAAGATTTACTGTGCTTCACTGTAAGCCCTTTCCGGCCTAACGTGGTTCATTTTTCTACTGTTTCCTAATAATCAATGAGCACATGGTATCTTGTAGAACCTCTTACCCAACACGCAGTGGTAAGAGTAATTTTACTAGAGTATGAATCCTAGTTCTGAGCTCTGTTACAAAGGCAAGGCGGCAAATAAGATGGCATTTTTATTAATAGAAGAGATGGAGAGACATTTAAATAGTTAAAAACCGTGATGTCAAATATAACCCCAAAACATATATTAGTTAAGTAAAAAGTCTGAAACCCTTATTTGAAATGGGAAGAATTATGAATTCTTATGTTTTATCTTACTTAGCAAAGCACGTGTTTCTTAGCTTTTTATTACTGGGAACAGTACTGCTAACCTTAGTAGCAATGTGCACTCACTGGCAAATACATAGTGGTCTAGGACATGCTTCACAATCATCTGGAGGGGTTGGAATGGTGTGATACAAAAAAAATTGGCCATATTACAGTGGTCACTGAGTTTAACATCCTTGGTACGTGGAGATTTGTTATATTCTGCTTTTGTGAAAATCTGAAATAGTCTATGTAATTTGAAATGAACCACTCCACTTCGTCAAGTTTCAATATGCTCAATTACCCATTGAGAGTGATATTTGGAAGTTACTTTATTATGTTCAAAGATTTTTCTTACTTTCTAACTGCCCTAACATGTATTCAGAGAAATCAAATTAGAGATTTTTCAAAAGCCAAATTAGTATATGATTTCAAGAGTTTATTTTAAAATAGTGATAACATGCACAAAAAAAAAAAAACTTTTATAGTAAATCATTATTTTATTTATTTTTGAGACAATCTCACTCTGTCACAGTGCTGCAGCATCATTGTAGCTTATAGCACATTCAAACTCTTGGGCTCAAGTGACATTCCTACCTCAGCCTCCTAGGAAGCTGGGGTTAGAGATATCCACCTTGATGCCGGGTTAGTTTTTCTATTTTTGATAGAGATGTGGTCTCACTCTTGCTCTGGCTGGTCTCAAACTTTTGAGCTCAAGCCATCCATCCGCCGTGGCCTCCCAGGATACTGGGATTACAGGCATGAGCCACCATGCCCAGCCTGTAAATCATTATTAATAAGGCAAATTTATGGAAACTGTCAAAAAATAAATAAAATAATCAAAATATATTTATGTCTTATTATTCTCTTGATTGGATAATGGAGCAGTTCCAGTGCCATGGATCTCTGATGGGCATATACAGCTATGAATTGCTACTTATAACTTAGGCCTGTGACCTTGGTCACGTCATTGAACTTTTGTCATTTGTGAAATACAGGTTTTAAACTAGACTTTCATGATTAGCATAAAACCATTACAAATCAATTGAAATATGGGCTCTTTTAGGCTTTTATGTTTAGCATTATTAATGATATTTAAAAGTAGTGTAATTTTATATTCCTGTCTAGAATTGTGTTCTTTCTAATAATGTATTTTAGTGTCACTTTTCTCATTTTGAAATATAACCTTTCTCAGGATACGTGTGATCTAAATTTTTTGGTCCTTTCTTCAGAAATGTTGCTTTTGCTGTTCTTTCCCGTAGAAGCTTACCCAGTGGCTAATTCCTTCTCAACATTCATGCTGATTACATGTTGATTAAAAATATCTAAACCCTCACTGCTCTCATTTTTCCACTTTTCTCCCCATGCTATTAAAATCCATTCAAAATAATCATGCTAATTTATTTGACTTGTATATTATGTGTATCACTTTGCAAAGTCCCATAAAAGCAAGACTGTAACTCGAGTAGCTAGTCCATAGAGGGCTGACAATTAAGACCATGAATTCATCCTAGGAAAAATACTTTGAACGATGGAGTAGGTGTTGGCATCAGTGCACAGCTTCCCCAGGGAAGTGTTTCAGAGGTATCCACAGTGATATTCAGTAATGGGGTATGTAGCACCTTCTCTAAGATGAGTTTGTGAACTTAATTGTCTGAACTTGTAGCAACATTCATTAAGCATGTCTGAATAAATGTTGGATAAAAGTTACTCCTAAAACCCACAGGACTGCTGTTAACAACAATATTGTCACCAATACACTTACGTATTAAAATTGAAAAGTTAGACAGTTGTCTGGAAAATTTAATATAAAAACTCCATGTTTTTCAAAGAGGTGTTTTGAAGCTCTGTCAGGGGTAGGACCGGTCAGGTTCGGGGAGTGAGAAAATAGGAAAATGGTGGTGATCGCTAGAGAGATCCAGGCATCAAATTCAGTTTATCTGCTGATACTCAGAGAGGTATGACAGGTGATTCGTACCAGTTCCACACTGATTCATAGCAGTTGGAGTGTTCATGTTTAATCAGACGGAAGATGTGTAGATATCCCTCCAGGAAAAACAGCACAACAAAGACAAAGGAGCTTGTGCAAGCAGTGTTAGGGGCGTGTGAGTTCAGGGACGGGGGCCCCAGGCTGCAGACGGGATGTCAGGGCAGAACTCTAGTGAGGGGACTGGGAAGGTGGGGGCCTTCTCTCTCATGCTTGGGTGTGCAAAGTAGGGACAAGGCACATTTTGTGGCATTAATGCACAACTTATGTTGACTGATACTTCATTTTGTAAGTGTGCTTAATATTGAAAATATATCTTTACATGTACTGACCAAACACAGTTGATACAAGCCGATGATGAAACGCAACCTGAAGGCAAAAGCAAAGTGAGATATGTAGTTGGATAAGCAGAAAAAAGCTAAGAGAGGCAGGAAGGCTAGTGAATGTACAGTTTGTGAATAGTGGTGAATGGATGTTTTGTTGTTTTGTTTTGTGTTTTAGGGACAGGGTTTTTCCCAGACTGGTGTGCAGTGGCACAATCACAGCTCCTCACAACTTCAAACTCTCAGACTCAAGGGAGCCTCTTGACTCAGTGTCTCAAGTACCTGAGACTACCACACCCCACCCTGGCTTCTTTAAAAAAAAAATTGTAGAGATAGAATCTCACTATGTTGCCTGGGCTGATCTCGAACTCCAGGCCTCAGGTAATCCTCCCAACGTGGCCTCCCAAAATGCTGGAATTGCAGGCATGAGCCACAGTGCCTGGCACAAATGCTTTTGTGCAGGGATCATTATTAAAATTCGTGTATTAATTCTTCATAAAAGGAACATGTCCGAGTTCAGCGACAGCCTGCTCAATGAGTAAATAACAATTCCATTTGGGGAAAGTTCATATTTTTGAATATTTACTAGAAGACTTGGCTTTTTCTGTTACAAGAAAACAGGAAAATCAAAGCTTGAAAAATAGGCATTTCCCAAATGGGTTTAAAGGATAGAATCTTCTTTTCTGAGTCCATGAATTAGATTAATTAGTACGCTATGTTAAGGATGTCTGCATTCTCCCATACTCACAGATCCTTGTGTGATCCTAACTTGATTTTGCAGAACATCACTGTCCTAAACTCTTATTTATTCTGGAAGAAAAGGAGAAGGAATGATTCTGTAAAGAGGATTCTTCATCGGTAATAAAATTGGTGTACTGTGTATTAGTAGCATCATCTCAGAATATTTTCATACTAGAGGAGGATGTAACAGGGGCAACCAGTACCTTCTCAGCATTTCCTGGTGGGGGCAGAAATATTTAACTACTTTAAAGCAGTCCTGTCCTGTACATGTTAATAAAAGAACCTATTTATTTATTTGTTTATTTATTATTATTATTATTATTTTATTTTTTTTTTTTTGAGACAGAATCTCACTATGTCACCCTCAGTAGAGTGCTCTGGCATCATAGCTCACAGCAACTTCCAACTCCTGGGCTCAAGAGATCCTCTTTTCTCAGCCTTCAGAGTAGCTGGGACTACAGGCACCCACCACAATACCCGGCTCTTTTTTGAGACAGGGTCCCACTCTGGCTCAGCCTGGTCTCGAATTCCTGAGCTCAAGCAGTCTACCCGCCTTGACCTCCCAGAGTGTTAGGATTACAGGTGTGAGCCACCACAGCCACCAAGAACCTTTTACAAAAGAATAAAGAGCTAACGCCACACTCTCCTTCAATCACCATTGAGAGCTGAATCACTAGGATTTAATTACATCACTGAAAAGATAATTATAGTTCAATTACGGATGTACATATGAATCCAATTACAAAATAGACTTTAAACAATTTGTGGATTTTAGGACTAAACTTTTCAAGGATTAACAAAGGAATGTCAGTGGTTTCCTTAATAACTCTGAGTGAATTAATGCCAGAGTGTTTAATCAGGAAGATTGGAGAAAGCAGTTTTTACTGCCGACATTTCTGCTAGGTTACCTTCGCCATCTAACTGAAATCCGCCCAGATGGTATCCTCTCTTGAGTGTTGAGGTGCTACATAAAAGACAATCTTGACAATAGTAATTGGATCTTTTTATTGATAAGAAGCTTTTAATCCGTATGTTTCCTTGGAGACAGCTTCCCCCCCCCCTTCAGTGTAAAGAGTACTTTCTTTCTAGGTTCTACTGGAGAAATAGTCCTAAACCTGATTTTTAAAAGGCCCTGTGGTTGTTTCAAAGTCAATTGAAGGATGAAAGTCAATTTTCTTGAGGTTCATTTTTCTTTCCCTCATTTGAAGTGTATGCTGAGACCCATAGCAAGAATTTACTGTGGAATAAACCCAATAAAATTTCCCAGGAGTGAACTGGACCGCAGGATCTAATTAAAAAGAGGAAATTAGGATCAAGATAAGTATTGATAATTTAATGAAAAATGTGTTAATTGAGAAGATATAGATGGGTAGAATCAATATTTCTCTAAGAATATTTGGCTTTATTAATTTCCTATTTCTGTTAAGTAGGAGATGCTTACATTCTCTATATTTAAATAACTGATATGTTAAGTTATGTGGCGGGACAATGACACAATGATTAGTTTTCATAATAAGTGAAAATTTCTCCTCTGCCATGCTGTTTTATAATTGTTCATTCCAATCACAGAATTTTGAATTTCTTAGAAAAATTACTAATTTACATTTTTGTTAATATTTGATGAATAAAAAAGGATAAATGTTGATAACCTATTTATATGTTTGGAACTATCATAATGAAATTACCAATTCCTCCTTTCTGAATTTACCCTTGAACTTAAGAAGTGGAGTATTTACAGTAACAGGGAACCACCTGCCCACTTCACCATGAACCTCTCTTCCATGCAAGCCAGCAGCTATCGCATCTCTAAGTTTGGAGTTTACGTGTCTTAGCTTTGTAACACAGTTTTATCATAGTGTGTGTCTCTCTAAACACGGATATTCGACTTTATGTAAAAAATGGTGATGAAATGCATGTTTTCTGTTTTTTTTTTTTAATTCAACATTAAGCTTTAAGATTCATCCATGTGTTAAAAGTCTCACCACTAGGTCTCTTGAGGTTTTTATGTTATTATCTCACTTAACTCTCATAAAAGCATGTAATATTCCTGTATTAAGGGTAAGGATTCTTAGCTAAGAAAGTTGTAGGAAATGTCTCAAGGTCCCATCTCTGAATGATGGCAGACCTGTCCAGAATTGGTAGTTGTATCTCTGATTCCTAACTCTGTACAATTTAATAGAGCACAGTTCATACTTCTGCACAGCAGAAATAAATCAAGACTCTATTTTTGAGGTTATAGTATTTTCATACTACATATGATAAAATGGAGGCATTTCCCAAAGTTGCCTTGTATTAGGGTAGCAGACTGATGGCCCCAGCATCTGAATTCACAGAACCTATGACAATGTGCTGGTCAAATTTTTCTGCCACATGCAGCAGAATGAAACAGGACCCCTATTTCTCATCACTCCCCAAAAGACTGAAATCTAAGGCTTGTACCCATAAGAATTCTAGAGAAAAGTACAGGAAAAGCCCTTCTAGATATCAGTTTAGGCAAATAATTTATGACTAAGAACCCAATGGCAATCATGGCAACAACAAAAATTAGCAAATGGGCTTTTTTAAAACTAAAATGTTTTTGCACAGATCAGGAAATAATCAACAGAGCAAATAGACAACTTACGGAATGGGAGAAAATATTCCCAAGCTATAGGTCTGGTAATGGACTAATATTCAAAATTTGCAAAGACCTCAAGCAAATCAACAAGAAAAAAGCAAACAACTATATTAAAAACTGGTGAAAATACATGAACAGAAGTGTCTCAAAAGAAGAAAGACAAATGGCCAATAACACATGAAAGAACACTCAATGTCATTAATCATCAGGGAAATGGGAATTGAAACCTCAGTGAGATGCCACCTTACCCCAGTTAGAATGGTTTTTATTAAAAATATCGAAAACAATAGATGCTGACATGGATGCAGAGAGAAAGGAATGCTTATACACTGCTGGTAGAACTGCCAATAATTGCAACCCTTATGGAAGATGGTCTGAAGATTCCTCAAAGAACTAAGAGTAGACCTACCATTTGATCCAGCAATCCCACTATTGGATATTTACTCAAAGGAAAAGAAAACTTTTCATCACAAAGATACATGCAGTTGAATGTTTATTGCAGCACATTTACAATTGCTAAGATGTGGAATCAATGCAATTGTTCATCAATTCATGAAAGGATTAACAAAATGTGGTATGCGTATGTATATGTATGTACTGTGTGTGCACATATGTATGTGTGTGTGTGTATGTATATGTACATGTATCATGAAGTACTAGTCAGCCATAAAAAGATGAATTAATACTTTTGCAGCAATCTAGATACAAATGGAAACTATTTGCCTAATGAAGTATCTAAAGAATGGAAAAATAAACACAGCATGTATTCACTATTAAATTGCAGCTAATGGATGACCCTACATGTACACAGAGGGAAGTAAATTCAATGGAAATCAAGCAGGGGTGAGGAACAAGGAGGAGAGGGACAAAAACTTATCTAAGGGGCACAGTTAACACTATTTGGATGACGGACACACCTATTGCCAGGACTTGAACATTACCAAAGCAATCCATGTAACCTAAAACATTTGAAACCATTTATATTTTGAAATTTAAAAATGATACCAAGGACTGTATTTCAAATAAATCTAAAATAAAAGTTTATGATTAAACTTGCATCTTTAGTTCAAAAAATAAAGCAATTTTCTTTTATTGAAAAGGATGAATGGTAGAAATTTAAAACCAAATAGAAACTTCCAAAAACTTAACGACAAAAGTTATAATCTGTTGTGCTTGCTATAATCACCATTTTTGGATGTACTTTACTTTCATTTTCTTTGAAGAAGCAGGAAATGAATTGAACAAAGATTTATGCCATTTAATGTCACAGTTGATTACCAACTGAAATTGGAGGAAAGCAATTTTTATGACTTTATGTAAAAGTGAGTTGTATCTCAGAATGAAATGGAGATTGGGTAGACAGACATTTAATTTTTAAGAATGTATGTTATCTTACAGTAAATATTTATATAAATTAAGAAATTTGAAACTTTAAATTATTTGTTTTAAATAATTCATCCGGTTTGGTACTAGTCAAATGCATTTCTTAAATATAATTTTATTAATCAACATCTTCTTGAAATATGTTCCAAATTCACATTTCTTTGTACCCCAAATTACTAAAAAATACTGAAATCTTAAGTTAGTGAATTAAATAGCTATCATCTGATACTTTTTAAATTTTATAATATCCAACTTGATATATAGTTAAGTGTTTAGTAAGCCCCTAAAAATATCCTCATTCATTGACACTGGATGCTTGTAGGCACATTGATTTCTCTTTGAGAAATATGACCTTCCTAAGATAATTATTCTCATGATAAATAATAAGAGCCTAACTGTGAAGGATACACCCGGTTACAACAATTTAATCAGTCAACAAGTATGGATATATTCTAGGCCTTTTTCTCTTTTACAACCTGCAAATGATACAGAATTTTTCGTGAATGCTTTTATCCATTTATTTATTTAACAAATATCTTGGGATGTTTACTGTGTGCTAGGGACAGTGCTAAGTGATACAGAGAAATTTGAAGTACAAAATCACCACTGTCCTCATAGACCAATAAGGAGAACAGTTATTGCATTATTTGACATTCTTTACATTGCAAGTAATTCCATTTCCCTTTATATTTGAACATGTTGATCCTTCTATTTTAAATATCTTTTCATATTTAGATCAACTAAGAAAACACTCTGGCACCCCAGGCTAAAGGCTACATGTCTTTTTTTTTTTTTTTTTTTTTTTTTTTTTATATGGTTTTCAATTAATGATTTTAATTAATTTATAATGTTAAAAAAATTTAACAATATAAATTATTATATATATTTTATTTAAAACACTAAAAAAAAAAAAAAAAAAAAAACAAAAAAAAGACATGTAGCCTTTAGCCTGGGGTGCCAGAGTGTTTTCTTAGTTGATCTAAATATGAAAAGATATTTAAAAT
>CAUYPK010024625.1:0-73343 GCA_963574355.1 Loris lydekkerianus
CCAGGAGGTGGAGAGGTAACCTGTGGAGGGGCAAGAGGACGATACGGAGGAGGACAAAAGAAATCCTGGTCCGTACTGTCCTGTAACACAGGGTAAAGCGGTGCAGAGGGTTTGGGTTTGGTGGGTTTAGTGGGTTTCTCAATGAGGGGCTTCTCGCATATGGCAAGAACAGCCACGCTGTTGCAAAAATTATCTGCTAGAGGCAAAAGAGACTTTAGCCAAGGAGGGGGATCTTCCACCAGATCCATCCAGGTGGTAATGTACAGAACCAGTTGCGGTGACCGATTTGTGAGCAGTAGACAATGTCCTTAACCTGTAAAATAATGGGAAGGTGAAAGGTTCCCTCAGGAGACCAGCTGATGTTGAAAGTAGGCCACTCACTGCTGCAAAAAGTAATAAGTTTAGTTTTCTTCACTATAAGTCCTAAGTCCTGTGCACTGGACTTGAAGTCTGAGAAATGGTCAAGGAAAGGGAAAGAGGGGTTGTTTGCATCTGTCCCATGTTACAATCACAGTCAGAGTCGCCCCGTCAGGGCCAACCACAACCACACAAAGACACCAATGAAACACATGGCACCCAAAAGGACAAACCAGACAGATGGTCCGACGGTCTCTGACCTTACTGCAGGAGTGAACCACGAACTTGCCCAGGCACAAGAACCACTTCTTCCACACCACGCCCTGGGGTATCCACTTCCCAGTCTGGTGGGATTACCTCTACCACGTACACTGAGTTTTGCACTTCAGAAGAGGCAGCCTCCAGTGAGTCCACCTTGGCTTTATGCCGACCACACCATTCACAGACCTTCAATCCCCAAAATAATCACAATAGACAAGACAGACACTTACCATGTATCAGCTCTTCGGGTTGGGAGTCCTCAGGGGGTCTTGGGGGATTTCCCGGCCAACACACCAAAATGTTGTGCCCAGTTCTCCAAATCCCCCACAAAGACCACCAGGGAGCTGAGTCTGATGCAAAAGCAAAAGGGCCGTTTATTACAAGTTCAAACTTGGGTTTCCAGGGACTCTGCTACAACAGATCCAAGCCAGGAGCTCCAAGCTCTGTAATAGGGGTGTTTTTATAGGATAACACAGCAAAGTAGGCGTATACAAATTAAACAAAGGGACTGCTTCTGGATTGGCTGCCATTGGTCCTGCCATATGGCCCAGAAGGCAGTTCTGGGCCTTCAGAACTCCAAAAGGCAGTTTCTGATTGGATGACGATGACTCAAGGTGGAGAACTGGCAATTCACAGTGACTCATCAGTTTTGAACGAAATGGCTGACAGAAGCCAAAATGGCTGAACCCTTAAGATGGCATAGGTCTGGTTCTCTCACAGCACACACAAGTGGCAGTAATCACACCAGGGCTGACAGGTACCCAAGGCAACAGAGCTGTGAGTGTGGGTGGGGAGAGAAATAGTGAGCATCAGGGAAGGACTGTTATAGTAGACAAATTCACATGTAGCAAGATGGCTCACTGTTGGTGGACTGCAGGCTCCATGGATTTCTAGCTACGCAAGGAACCTTCCTTTGTGCTTTTAGCTGCAAATTCAGCCACTATTTCTTTAAATCATGTCTTCATCTTTATTGTAGGGTATCAGGCCATCATAAACTACCAGCCAATCATCTGGCTGCAACCACAGTGATGATTCTTTCTAGGGAAGAAGGTGTCCATTGAGGTCAGGAAGTGCCTACTAAGACACAGGCAAACTCAGAAGTGGTCTCAGTGTTTTTTTCTTAGTCTGAAGCTATCTGTGTGGGTCCCTGCTCAGCCTGTCTCCAATGTGAACTGCATGCACGCTTTCTCCTTGTTAGTCTTCAGCTCCCTTCTGCTGCAGGGAAGTCTGCTTTCATTACTCTCCTCCTCAACTACTTTCTGTAACTGTTCTCTTTACTCCCCACATGCCCACCACATGGGCTATCTTTGTTCTTCTCACAAAGGGAGTTGTCAGAATTGAAAGCTTTTTTCAGGAAGTCAGAAAGAAGCCTCTTGTTTTTCTAAGTCACAATGAAATGCATTATTTGTTCAACTATCTTTTTTCAGGTATGCAACATAAACACAACTGCATACAAGGCATCATGTATTGATGGGCTTAGGATAGTATGAATATGTGTGTGGGGGGTGGGGACATGGTGTAGTTCATCAGAAGAGGAAAATGAGACAAAAACAAAGGGAGAAGAAGCAGAGAAAGAGAAATAACAGGAGCAAAAGAGAGTAAGAGCCAGATCCAGGGTGTCCCATCAGTATTGGTACCAGTGGCCATAGGAACTCAATGTCCTTAGGTTAGTGCAGTTAATGTCAGATCCTTTCAAGGCCCCTTGCAGCTCAGGATTTCAGTGGGTGTTTGGGCATTGTCTAGTGTGACATCCAGAGTGACATCCATCATGGGCCCCTTTGGGCTTCTCTTGGGGGTGATGAAATTAGAGTTGTCAGTTTGGAGACGCACAGCTCAGCCATGGCAGTGATGAGGGAGGCCAGCTTGAGACAGTAAAGCCACAGCTCATGGTGTCTTCTGGGTGAGCACCCTAGGTGCAGGCTCAGTGCCCCAGGGGTAATGATCTAGCCTTCACTTTATATTTGTCATCTCTGCTTCATTTTTTGTCCCCCCTAAAAGTGGTCTAGTGACAGTGGAACAAGTGAGCTGCGAGCTGGATGCCAAGTTCACACATCACCATCAGGATCCCTTTATGGCTCAGCCAGCTTTCTCACACCCTGTGCATCTCCACAGAGTACCCTTCAGTGAGTGGACTCTGATTGACATAAGCTGTGCTCGGGCTCTGCATTTTGTCCATGTGTGATCTGGCCCCTCGAGCACAGTCACAAGCACTGCTAATGGGGAGGTCAATTAAATAATGCTTTCCTTCCCCACAGTCCTGACACTGCCAGAGAAAGGTGCTTTGCAGATTATTAACAACAATTAGTGAGTGAGTAATTGACTGTGAAAGGAGGCCAGTTGAGGTGGCAGGGACAATCCAAGCTTGCATTCCTGGGGTCAGGGCTTCCCAAGGGAGTAGATTATATCCACAAGCAATCAGAGAGCTGAGAAGGAGACGTATCTTGGGTTCCTTGGGGCAAAAGTTTAAGAAAAGCTGGCCTGGTGCTGGAGTTCATGGGACCCCAAATTGTAATGCCTAGCAAATTCTCCCTGTTGGATTTAGTTCATGATTCTGAGGGCAGAGTCATTTTCTTAATATGCAAATTTACAGGTGCATGAGCCAGCCATTAGAGCTAGAAATGACATTCGTTGTGTAATTCGGGGACACTCCTATTAATTTATCCCAAAGATAATTTGTCTGGACCCAGTGATAATATCTAGTAATTTATTGTTGAAGATCTAGTATTTAAGATATTAATTCCTGCTAAATTACAAAGACCTCGTGCGAAGGATGGCATACTAAGCATTATAAATTAAAGTGATCAGAACAATAGTAATGACAAAAATCAGCATCTGTCATATCATTGTCATCATCACCATCATCATTGCTGCCACCACCACCATGATCATCATCACCAAGTATTAATATGTATTGTAACATTTGTTCTCAATGCTATTTAAAGCACTTTATATGTGTTCCTCATTTAAACCTCATTACAGTGCTATGAAATAGGTACTGTTACTATTTTTGTAGTAAAGAAAACTAGAGCTGGGTATGTAAGTAAGTAGGTTGAAACTATCAGTTCGCAAGTGTAGGTGTTAGAAGTCTAAACTATCCTAATCTCTCTGAGGTCTGTGTCTTAACTACAGTGTTGCTAGAGTTGATCAAATGGATGGGTCTTAATTTTAGCCTTGGGGCTATATGGCTTTGGACCTTTCTATGGAAGATTCTATATCTATGACGTGGAACTACAAGTACAAATAAGGCCAAAAGGGCAAAGCAGGATGAGGCAAGGGAGGTGTCTAGGTACAAAGTTTAAGGTGGCACCTACCCTTAGAGCTAGCCAAAGTAAGCCCCATACTCAGAACCCTGGGAGCAGGTGCCTTTTTTTTGTTTTGCACCCTGAGAAGGTAGGGACTGCTCTAGCCTCATCCTATGCTTGACTTTACTAACAAAGGCTGAATGAGATTTTTCATTTAAGTACCTGGCATATAGTAGATTCCTAAAGGCTAATTTCCTTCTTTTTCTTGAGTTTAATGATATCAGATCTTTCCTGGAGAGCACAGTTTATTGCAAGGGAACAGAGGAATCACAACAGCCCACTGTCTGGATGGGAGTATGAGGGAGAAGAAAGGGGACCGGGAGGGCCCTGATGACAAACCTCACCATTTGCTTACATCCTGTTTGGTTACACTCACTTCACCTCTTAGCCAGTCTGGGAACCTACCATTTCCTTCTGGCATGGTGAAAGTCTCGCTTCAAAGGAGTAGAGCACAGAGGCATCTGCTCTGCCATAGAGGCTCATATTTTCTGGGCCTCTTGGATACTGATTCTCCGGGGCATCTGGTGGTGTCTGTCTTCTCTCTGCCCTTCTGCAGTTGCACCTGCTCTTCAGAGGACATCCACATGTACCCAGGCAGCAAAGAGGTCCCCTACCAGGAAGGCTATTTTGTATAAGCAAGATTATCTTTTAGAGTAGCAAGATATTATGACTGGAGGGAACCTTGTCAGACATTTTGTCAAATCCTTTCATTACAAAGATATTGTCCTTGAGGTCCAGGGAAGAGGAATGACTAATCAGCTGTCAATGGGCCAGGACAGCTTGCAAATAGAGCTGGGTCTTCCAAAGTTTTTGCTACTCGGTCTGTGGTTCTTGTTTTATGTCTCTTTCCACACCACGGATGACATGTGCCACCAATAAAGCTAGAAAAGAGCCAGGAATGTTCTAAACAATATACCCCTTTCTTTTCTTTAAAAAGATGCTTGAAGAATTTTTGGGGATTACCTACCCTTCCTATCTAGGAATTCCAAATTAATATATCGGTAACACTTATGAAAGAAGACACTTTCTGTATTCGACTTTCCTTCTTGCTCTGTGTGTGTGTGTGTGTGTGTGTGTGTGTGTGTATAAATCAGGGGCAATTTGGTGCCAGCAATTGGTAATAAAACACTTTCTTTTCCTATTATGATAAATGGTAACATTTCCCATTTCAGGGACCTAATAGAGTGCTTGGCACAACACACGCTGTTTTGAGCATCTCCTGGTTCTCTCCTGCCATCTTGTATTCCCAGCACCTCAGCCCGAGAGGGAGAGCTGGGGTCTTCTTGACCATATGGGTGCTGCCAACACAGCGTGATAATTATGCTTTAAGGGACAATTGTTTTATGCATCTTTCTCCGCCTCCCCCATCTTCCTAATGATGACACAGTCACATGGCCAGTTCTGTTCTCTTTTCCCTCCAGTCACAAAGTGACTCTTTCTGGTTATTTGCTAATTACTGGCAAAGTCTGATCTGACAGAGCCCCTGAGCCTTTAGGTTGCTGTGATTCTCTGAGACCTGAAGTTGGGTATTTAGGGTACTGTCACCCTTGGGGCCTCACCCTTTGGGAAAACAACACAGTGAGCATGGACCCCAAGCACCAACTACTTCTGACAGAAATGCATACCAAACACAATTCTCTCTCTCAGATGACTTATGGTCACAGTGATTCACACAATCCTTGCAGACATAATTTAGAGGTGATTTGGAATAAACAATTGTACTATCTCTTTGTAGCCCTGAATGATCTTAGTAAATGGGGAAATTTCCACTATACACCACTCACTAAGTATGTACATGTATGTAAGTGTGGGTAGAATGATAATTTAGATTTATTTGGCTTTGAGAATACAAAAACAATTCCATCAACAACATGTTATTTAAACCTTCCAATAACTCTCTGAGGCTATTTGTATTATCTCTACTTTTTGTAAAAAAAATGACTTGTCCAAGGTATAGAGTTAATGAGGAGCAGACTTGAGACTTAAAACCAGGTACATTGGTTTCACATTCAGTAGTTCTTTGGTGACACCATACCTACTTCCAGGAAATCTTCTGACACACGTTGGTGCCATGTTACTCAAAGTGTGGTTCACAAACCAGCAGCATGGGTATGGCCTGGAACTTGCTAGAAACGATGAATTCAGGCCTACTACATCAGAATCTGCATTTCAATAAGATTCCCAGGTAAACCCTATTCACAATGAAGTTGCAGAAGTTATACGTTAGAACTGGGCCATTTGATAAAAATATAATACATACTATAGAGGCAACTTTAAGTAGTTGCATTAAAAAATAAAAAGAAACAAGTGAGATTAACTTTAATGGTACCTTTTAACCCCTAATATCAAAGGCAATATTATTTCAATGTATGTCAATATTAAAAATGATTAATGAGAAATTTTACATTTCATATACAAGTCTTTGAAATCTGATGTGTGTTTTACTTTGCACATGTCACTTTAGACTGGACATATTTCAAGGATAATAACCTTGAACCACATGGGATGACAGAATGGGGGTGAGTGACTACCATTCTGGACAATGTAGTACTACAGCAGTGGTTCTCAAACTTTAGTGCACATGGGAATCATTTAGAGAGCTGGTTCAAACACAGATAGCTGAGTGTCCACCTCCACCGTTACTGATTCAGTAGATCTGAGTTAGACCTCAAGTGTTTAAATTTCTAGCAAGTTCCCAGGTGAGGCTGATGCGGCTGGTCCTACTTTGACAATACTTTGATAACCATTGCTCCAGAAGCTTCTCTGCCCCATCTGAAAAGTTCCTGGGAACAAAGAGAACTCAGGCCCATAGGAGGAAAATGCAACCCTAATGACAATGAGAAGGAAGAACAGAGCCTTCTTGAGCTACCCAATGGAGTGGGGTAGACTGTTCACTGGGGATAGACACAGTTTTGTCCACAGTAAGATAATCAGTAGGCAGATCTGACCACATGTTTACATTGTTTGTAAAAAACGTGTGCACGTCTAGATTCACTGATAGCTGCAATGACATTGTGATACTGAAGGTTACTTCAGATGGTGATGCCAAACACCAAGGATGCTTCCTTTGCAGTCTGTTACCTCTTCCTGCATCTTCTTCCTTGAAAACTATCTTGAAACCCTTTGGGCCTTTCTATTCCCATCTCATCTCCCTGCTGTCCCTCTGAGGGCCTCCTTAGTGGGCCTCCCTGCTTTTAGGCTCAGGCCACCCCCAATTCATTCTGCACACTGGAGCCAGAAAGTCTCCTTTAAAAAGGTAAATCCTTTTATGTTTCTCCTCTGGTTTAAACTTTCCAAAAACTTTGCCTTAACTTCAGAATAAAATCCAGCCTATTTCAGGGCCACTTCATGATGATCCCTGATCATTCTCCCGCCACACATGGGACTGTTGCTCCCTTCCAGGGCACGTTTCAGCGACCCTGGCGTCTTTTTCTCTTTCAGACAAGAAACAGACAAGACTTTTTCTGACTGCAGACCTTCACACCAGTCTTCTCTCTGCTTAGAATTCTCTTCCTTTCCTGATCTGTCAGGCGGGCTGTTTCTTCTTTCAGGTCTCAGTTTAAATGCCACTTCCTCCTAGAAGGCTCATTGGACCACCCTATGGAAAGTCACATTCATCCTTCCTTGTCTTCTTTTTCCTTTCCTTCTTCTGGATCAGTCTTCATTCCGCTTACCACAGTCTCCTATGCTATTCTGTTACGGCCATTGCTGTGTTCCCTGCTTCACAGTGGTCTGCCTCAGTAGTTTATAAGTAACAAGTGGAACCACATACTCGGTTCATTTTTGTACTCAGCCTCACCCCACACAGGGCCCAGCTCAGCCTTCCTATATCTGTTGGTCAACTGGATAATTCTGTCACATTGATAAATCACGAGGACACAAACAATAGGAAAGATGATCTTGAATATGTTTTAGTTGCTCAAGGCCATCAGATGGTAGCAGCAGAAGGGAGCTACTGATCTGCCCAAAAGTATTAAAACAGCAATGTAACCATATCAACATGTGCAGAAATGGTCCAGGGAAACAGAAAAATGAACCAGGCCAGACTGGCTGATATGTGAGGGTCAATGTCACGAAGAAAACACATTAGTTTTTCACAGCAAAATTCTCATCAGGAGAGGCAGACTGGTGGCATGAAGGAAGATTTTTATTTTCTTTATTAGGGCGACAGATAGAACTTGATAGCTCCTTTGCCATTTTAAATTAAATTGAATCCAACTTGGTTGCTGAGTGTAGAATTTTGTTTTTAGGCTCCAGCTGTCATCTGTGGGATGTATCCTGTTTCCTTTATAGCCAGACCATAGCTATTGATCTCTGGTATCTTTCTTCCTTCCTTGTCTAGGTGCAGACGATATGCAATCTCAGGGAGAGAGATTGCCTCCCTCCCAGAGGGGTGTTGCCAGAGAATTCCCAGGGGCAGCTCAGTGTGGTGTCTCCTTTCGCTGCCTCACCTAGGCCAGGCTGCAGAACATCAGTGGGGGGCTTCAGTGCCTGAAGCAGAGGTTCTAATAAATCAGCCAGAATCCCACCGAGGGACCCCACCATTCAGGCATTTAGAGAGAAACCAGAACCAGAGCATTCTTTATCCTGCCTGGCGTTTCCTTTCTCCTGGAGGTGCCTTTTGTTATGTCCTGACCAAACAGGGTCCTGGAGCGTGCAGCTATTGTGAGCCTCAGAGCTGCTTGGCTCTTTGTGTGTGTGTGTGTGTGTGTGTGTGTGTGTGTGTGGGAGGAAGCACACCCTCTCATATGCCTTTTCTCCCCCCTTTCTTCCTTTTATTATCATTAATAATGAAATATTGAGACCAGGCTGCTAATGAGCCTAAACTCCCTCCTGTTAGTTTATTTTTCGCCTTCAGACTGTCACTTCAGAGTAAATTACTTTTCTCTGCATCTTGTTCCAGTAATATTACACCAGCATGACCCTTCCTCCTCCCACCCCTCTTCTAATTTCAGGGTTATTCAGTTTCACTCACTGCAGTTTACTAAGCAAGGGAGCTCAGCCCATCTATCATACTTAAACCTGCACAACATGTCCCCTCCTGCAATTGAGATATCATTTTTGTTGCACTGGGTCAAGTCCAGTTTTAAATACTTACACAATGCACAGAGATATAACCCATAAATAAAGAAATAGATAATATATACCGTATCTGTATGTATTTCTTGAGTCCTACAGGGAAGCAACTTAGAGCCGGAGAGGCAGAGTGAGACCTGTTTAGGAGGGAGGGGGACTCAATAAGCAGACAAGCTGCAGTCCCAGCCACCAGCGCCACCAGCGTCACCGCCACCCGCGCCACTGCTGCGTCTGCTCAGCTCTGGCTCCTGTTCATTTCATGGCATGCTAAGCATTTCCTTGTCAATTGGGAGATGTCATGATGTAAAAACAACCAACATTAAGTAGATATTTTGTGCCAGCATGACAGCAAGTGTTTCAAATACGCTTTTGTCTCCTGTTCCAAGATGCTAAACTGGTCTTCGACAAACCGCCACCATTTCTTCATGTTTCCTTTGCTGCTGGTGAATAAAAGGAACTCTCTGCTGCTTTCTCTCCCTTTCAATTGTCTCCCTGGTTTATTTTCTCTTTTTTCTTGTCTTCATATTGGTTAAAAACAAGGACTCCCAAGCCTCTCTTTATGTCCCAGATCTGCCACTTTCTATGTGAACTTGGACAACTAATTTAACCTCTCTGTCTGTGTCCTTGGTTATCAAGTGCTGGTAATGAGAGCATTTTTTCCATAGTGTTTTGAGGACTGAATGACTTAATACATATAATGTGCTTGATACAATGCTTCTCATATCTATAAATTCTCAATAGATATTTTTCTTCTTTATTTTCTGCCTCGACTGTGTCTTTCCTCTTGCTCTTCTCTTTTTTTTTTCACCACTGGGAATTCTGACCTCAGAGAATTAGTTTTACTCATCCTCCACCTGTCTATTCTATACACACTGAACCTATTTCAACTGTTGTAGCTGATAATCACAGACAGCACTGTGTAAAAAAAAAAAAACCTTTGGAGCCTGAAGCAAGAAGGAAAATCAGTAATACTGATCCCATTTTTATTCAAGATTTTGGCATTTTGTTTATCATGGGGCATTTTTTTGCTTTAGCTATAATTTTTGTAAACATTTCATTAAAATATCGTTTATGTTGATCATTGAGCTTTTTGGTAACACTTTGTGTCCCATGGGCTTTTTTGCTTCGGCCCCAGTCCTAGAAGGCATGGAAATTGATTTTGTTCTAGTTTCCCCATCTTCTTCCTCTTAGGCTGTGTGTGGACACTTGTTACGGTATACACTTTCTTGATAAAGGGCCACCCTCCTGGTCATTGCAAAAGAAGGGAAGGAAGAGTCAATTTTATGCAGAAGAGAAAATCTCTTTGAACTGAACATGAAACAAAAAACAGGCAAGGATACACAGTTGAGATCAACACAATCTAGAGCAGGCATCCTCAAACTTTTTAAACAGGGGGCCAATTCACTGTCCCTCAGACCATTGGAGGGATGGACTATAGTTTAAAAATAAAACTATGAACAAATTCCTATGCACACTGCACATATCTTATTTTGAAGTAAAAAACAAAACGGGAACAAATACAATTCACATTGCTGCATGTGGCCCGTAGTCTGAGGACCCCTGACCTAGAGGTTAGGCCTCCAAATCTCCCCCAGCTGATCCATGAAATCTCATCTTGCCTCCCTTGATAGGATGTGAATAGGGGCCAGCCTGGAGGTGGGATTATTTATGAAACTGACTCTCTGGGTGTAAGATGGTGCCATAGAAGGGTCATACAGAAGAACTCAAATGGCTTAGCTTTTTGTTTCTCATTTCCATCCAAGTGAGTAGGAGTCCTCCCTTGGGATCAAGCATTTTTATGGAGGTCTTCTGCGATGCCACACAGTAAAGTAGGAGCTGGCCAGTATTTGTTCCTTACAGTTCTTTTGGTTTAAGAATAACATTTCAGGTGTGGGTCAAAGGCAAGTCTGACTATTTAGCCTTCTAGGGTCTTTTGCTAATAGGGACAGTGTTGTCACCATTTCCCCTGAATATTTAGAACACTGCTGGGAAATTATGCCCAACTTTCCAAACTTTGAGATTCCAGGGTTCTCAACACCTTTTAAATACATCCTAGAAAAAGCTACTTTCTATTAAATGTTGAGATGTATTCTGTCTCTTCTAATCCCACCCAAATCTTCTAGCTAGCCTGCCTTAATGGTCAAAACCAGGCAGCGTACAGGCTTGGGATCATTCACGTCACTAAGCAAAACTCATGCTCCTCAATCTAACTAACTCAAGTCTTCTTTTTTTTTTTTTTTTTTGCTCCCAAATTGATTTTATCTTCAAGCAAATTCTCAGCAATGCCTTTGTTCTAATTTGTTCTTCCAATATTTGCAAATATGCCTGAAGAATATATCAAAATGTCAGAATTTGAAGCACAGGGCCATTTGCCTCTGTAAACATGTTTCAAGGTCTGTCCTGGTACAGAAATCCCTAGAATAGTAGTCTTCAAACTTTAACATGTATCAGAACACCAGGAAGGCTTATTAAAATTGTTGGGCTCCACCCACAGAGTTTTTGATTTAGTGGGTCTAGAAAGGGATCCAAGAATCTGTGTTTCTAACATGTGCTCAGGTAATACTCATGTGGAGACCTCACTTGGGGAACAGTGCAGATGGAGATGGTCCTCAGGCCACAACTTCACGTCAGTACTCTGGTTGGTCAGTTGAACTGCCCTATAAATTCAGTATAGAGAGATAATGTGTTTTTCTTTTTTATCAGTTCCTTTTTGGTATCCTATCTTGTATGAATCCCTGACCTCCTCTATGTCTTTTCAATTCAGCCTCATTCAGGATGAGGAGAACAGAGTAAAAGGATGGCACATCCCCACTTCCTACCCCCATTGTTGCAGGAACAGCACATGACACTGGGAGGAGGGTGGAGAACACGGTCTGTCAGGTGCCTAAGCGCAAATGGAAAGTGATTTTAGTTAATTTATGGCCCTCTCTGCTGCACCCCTTGAGAGTATTTGGGAATTCTGTTTTGTTTTGTGAAAGTTATTCTGTTACTAGTGTCAATTTTCCACTTTTCATCAACTGTGTCAAACACTGGGAACAGTGTCCTACATTCCTTCCCTAATTATTCGTCATCTTTCTATGACCCAGCACTTTTCCCTAGAGAGAAAGTGCTTCCCCACTGTGTTGTAGGGGGTTGAGGAAGAAGGTCACCAGGTAGGGGGAGATGCTGATTCTTCTTCAGAAAGCTGGGATTCCCTTGTACAAGAACTTCTGAGATAATAAAAAGCATAATGATGGGACAAAAGGAGTGGATAGGGAGAATAAAACTTTTCATGCTCCTTTTTTTTTTTTTTTTTTGCAGTTTTTGTCTGGGGCTGGGTTTGAACCCGCCACCTCCAGCATATGGAGCCAGCACCCTACTCCTTTGAGCCATAGGCATTGCCCTCATGCTCCTTTTTTAGCTTCTTTATTCCTTCTTCTTCTGCATTTGAATTACATATAATCTGTATGAGAATATGAGAATGACTGAAGATGAATTTTTGTTGCAATTAGGATTCTGACAAATTTAATGATGATGTATAACTATAATATGTAGGCAGAGATACTTAAAATAGCCTAGAAACCATCACTTGTACACAGACATGTTATTACGTATGCTGAAATGAAGTTATTATGTATTGAGTAAGGTTAGAAGGGAAACATTCACATTGAAATCAGTTTCCTTTCCACACCCTCCTGGAGTTTACTAAGAGAGAATGAATTGTCATGAACTCTTTTCTGGCTGTTGGTGGCTTTGCCTACATGCTTACTTATATACTTCTCCCTGTCCCTTCCAGGAGTATCTATTTTGTACATAGAAAGTCTAAGTAATTGAAAGAAGCACCTCTATAAAGCTTTTATATCCCTCAGAGATCCTTAGGACAAGAAACTGATGTACTAAAATTGTTTCAGAATATAACAAACTACTAAATGGGCATAAGTCCTTATATTTTCCACAGTAACTTTGCATGCATTTTCCCCCCATTGGTGCTGTTTATAATCTTGCAAAAAATATATAGGGTGGGCATTACTTGTTCCCAATTTACAGATTGGGAAAAGTGACATGCAAAGGGGAAGTGTGACCTGCCAAAGGTCACCCCATAAACTTGGAGATGGTGGTAGTATGAAAAATAACACATCTGTGTTGAATGGAATGTTGGGTGCAGACATGTGTGAATATTCACCCTTCCCAACAGTGTTAAGAGACCCTTTTACACTTCCTTTCTACAATCCACCCCATGAAACAGGCTTATAAAGTTATTCTCTATATAACTGAAATAAGATCTAGGGCAAATAAATCCTTTTGATGATATAAATTCTCAGCATGCTCAGCCATTAGCTCCAGAGAATTCTAACATAATACATGCACATTTTAGACATCAAAACTATTTACCTTCAATAAAAATGATGATTTCAAAATACAATGGACATAGCTTAAACAAGCAAATGATCAAAACACTTGCTATCACCGTCTCTGTATTCTGAAGAGAATAAAATTTGGAACTGTAGTTCCAAATAATCTTTTGTGTTTCTATCTTCCCCATGTCCAATTCACTTTCCAGGAAACAAGTATTTAGTGAAGCCCAACTCAGCTTTATCGCAAACCTTGTCATAGTTCCAGTAGCCTGGAACACCTGCACTACGTTTTCTCTTTTCAAAGATACCTCACAACCATTACTAATGAGACCCATTCTACCATTTTGAATTTCAAGTTCCAACTACAGTTCCTAGCACATAGAGTTCTACGTGTTATTATCAAATATTAGCTCTACATATTAATAAATGTCTACAGGTCTCTAGACTGATGTCACACATGAACTGAGCAGACATGCCCTGAAAAAGCATTTACTTATATACCTTTAGGACCTATCAAAGGAGGCACGCATAAAATGACGTAAAGCAAAACGAGGCAAAAGCAAGACCAAAACATTTCTTCATTTTCTTCCCTTTTTCCAAAATGTGCTCATTTTCCATCTGTTTATGCAAAATTCTTCCTCAAACTGTTTTCCTATTATAACAACATTGCGGACAGTCTGAGTGTAGGGGAGAATGTTGTGGTGTTTCCTGTGAATCTCCCTCTCTCCAGCTCGGGCTCGAATGCCCTCGTGGTGCTGACTAACAGCTTGGGCTCCATCCAGAGCACTGAGCCTTTTTGGCATCACAATTACATTTTTTGCGTAGTCTACATTACCACATTAAACTCCAGATGCTTCCTTTCAAGTCGCAAAATTAACAGCACACACATTTTGGGTCCGTTAACATTACACTGCGATCACAGTAGGATCATCACTCAGAAAGGTGATGGGGTGTGTATCTTCTGCTCTCATTGACTCCTTGGGTTTTTCTTTTTGTAAAATTAGGTCACAGAAAATGAAGGTAGAAACCTAAAAGCAGACCCAGTGGCTTATTAAGGAAAACGTGTCCCCCTCAAGAGAAAAAGAATCACTATCCTGCATCTACAGTAGATTGACATGTTTTATGAAGTGCAAGTGACATCTTTTAATGTAAGTACTAACAAAATTACTGTTGAAGGTTTTTTTTAAGAAAACTAATATACTTTATGACATAAAATATATTAAAATGTCAGTGTTTTAACGAATGTTTATAAAAATATATTACAGTCATTTATTGCATGTATAAAGCAAGTTATGGACTAACAAGATAGAAGATGTTTTGCAAGTGACATTGTTATTATTTAGAAAGTGAATCTGATGTCTGGACTTAGTGTAGATAGGGGGCATATTTGACCTCTTTTGAATAGAAAGCACTTCATTTTGGAAGATCAATAAATTGGTCTCCACAATTATCAGTGCTCATTTAAAGTGAACTCATCTGTGCTTCTAAGTTCTTTCCTCCAAAGTCTTCTACAACATGAAATATTTTGGTATCTACCTGAGAAATTGGTTCACAAAACCATGCAATCACTTGTGGCACTGTACTTGCCATTGTACTTAACTGTGGCCCTCATTAGACTCTCAGCTCATGAAACAGACTGAGTGCTTTGTTTCCCGTGTGCTCAACGCCTAGCTCAGGGTAGGACACACAACAGACAATCACTAAATGTTTGTTCTGTGGGTAAATGAAATAATGAGCAGAAGAAGCAGAACTGAGATCTGGTGACCCATCTCCTAATTACAAACTTGAGTAAGTGGGTGTTGTAGTCTGTTTTGTGCTGCTATAACACAATAATAGCTGAGACTGGGTAATTTATAAAACACAGAAATATATTTTCTCACAGTTCTAGAGGCTAGGAAATCTAAGATTGAAGAGCTGGCAAGGGCCGCTGGTGAGGGACTTCTTGCTTTGTCAGATCATGGTCAAAGGCAGAGCAGGAGATCAAAAGGGGGCAGAACTCGCTCTTTTATAAGGGCACCCATCCACTCATGAGGGTGAAGCCCTCATGACCTTTTCACCTCTTAAATGTTTCACCTCTTAATCCTATTACCATGGCAATTAAATTTCAACATGAATTTTGAAGGGGACTTTAAAACCATAGCAGGTGTGTAGAGACAGTGTATTTATTATAAAGAATGGCTTTTTCAGTTGTGTTAGCCTTACAAAATGAGACAGACATTTTAAAATAACCGTTATTGAGTGAAGAGCTACAGGTTCAGACCTTAAAGCTTATTAACAAAGTACATCTTTGCTGAGAGGAGAGCCTTAAATTGAAGATGTGATCTTGGGTTCTCTTCTTGGAGAGATGAGATCATTGAGTGAAAGGACCCTCGTGTTACACAACTTGGGGTGGAGATCCACACTGCTAATTGGGCTTTCTATGGCATTAGTTTTTCTCCTAAATTCTCAATATCCCTTTATGCAACACTGTCGCAGAGGAGGGGCTGGGAAAACCTGGGTGAAAGATATGTCTTGTCTTTTAAAGTACCTGCTTGATTTTGCACACCATTCAGGCCACTGTCCCTCTCCCTGTATTCTCTGCTTCTGCAAACTCCTGGAAAGTTTTAACTTCCCTCCCAATTCCTCACCTTGCAATCTTCATTCTAAAAGGGGTGAGACACGATTTAGGCATGGGAGATGTTTTACTTTGTTAAGCACATTCAATTCAGGAAGAAGTTAGAAATGACTTTCCAGAAGCCAAAGCAACAACCTGCCATATGTGAGTTGCTAAAACTAAACTCAAGCTGAATGGGGCTGTAGTTTTTATAGGATTCGTGATGAAGTTTATTTGAAAATGCAGTTGTATTTTATGATATTTGAAAATTAGAGAAAATTATAAAGACAGGGAGTATTGCCACCCCATAATCCCATCCTCCAGATGTAACCAATGTTTACATTGGGTCATTAAATCTGAAATGTCTGATTTTGTATTGAAAGTTTATTAAATCTCAAACAAGAAGCAGTACAATTAATCAAAGTGTGTGCCTAAACTATGGATGTAGTACTGCCATCTTAATAGCAGCTTGTTTATGCCAGCAGTGAAGAAGCCTAGAGGGTGAATGGCAATGAAATCACAAAGGCATTTCCCCCAGCTTGTTGAAAATAGAATATTTTTCCTTGAAAGAAGAGGTCCAAAGCCTGCAAGAAGTGGTAGTCAGTTGGTGAAAGGCCTCATGAACATGATGAACGACAGAGAGTTTACAAGTTCAGGATCTGTAGTTCGAGCAGCGTTTGTGCAACACATGGCCAAGCGTTGTCTTGCAAGAGGATTGGCCTGTCTATATTGCCCAATCTCAGCTGCTTACAGGTATCTCATTATGTCATCTAGTTGGTTGCAGTAGACATCTGCTATAACCAATTGACCAGGTTTCATGAAGCTGTAATGGATAATACCAGTGCTGGACCACCAAACAGACACCATTAGCTATTTTTGATAAATATGAGTTGGTCTGGGACTGTGGTTGACACCTCATGTTGACCCAACCCTTGTGCCAAATGCTGGCGATTCTCAAAAATAATTCATTTTTCATTGCATGTAAGAATTTGATGTTGAAATGGTTCACCTTTATGGTCTGACAACAAAGAAAGGCAAGTTTTGAGATGATTTCTCTTCTGAGACTCATTTTAATTCATGTGGAATCCATCTGTATACAGTGTCCTTACCTTGCAGATTTGTTTCAAATGGTCCAATATTGTTGGAATAGTAACATCAGACCTAGGTAGTAATTCACACATAGGTTGAGAGAGATTCACTTTCTCTACAGCCTTCAGCTCATCATTATCCACCTTGGTCTTAGATCTCCCCACATGGCTCATTTTTCAAGATTAAAATCATCAGAATGGAACTTCCCAAACCATCAGTGTACTGTGCACTCCTTAGCTACATCCTTCCCAAGCACTCTGCTGATATTTGGAACTGTCCACACTGCATTGGTTCCAGGATGGAACTCATTCGAAAATAACACGCATTTTTGACTCACCCACAGTTTTACAAAAGTTGCTCTAAAATTTTTTTTAAAGAGAGTAACAAGCCAAAATGTGCATTTGAAGTAATGAAGATGTACTTCACAACAAATAAAATGAGAAATGTCGAAGTGAAATGTCAGAGATATCAACTGTCCAACTTAATAGTTAAGGAAATCAGACATTTTATACTTAATAACATATTTGGCATTTCTTTTTATTTTAGATATTTATATGCAAACACACACACACACACCACAGACATATCTATGAGAGAAAATATAGATGCACATATATAAATATGTACAAACATGCCTATACATGTAAATGTTTTGTAGGAAATTGTGGTCACATGTTTATACCATTTTGTACCCTATTTTTTAACCTAGATTAATTGATAATAAAAGCTGTGATGAAGTTAATATAAATTTATCTAGTAACAGAAACGCTACCATTGTCAATTTAGAGTGAAATATTCCTAAAATTCAAAAGTAGCTTAGAATTATTAACTTAAAATTCATTTCTCTTTCCCACTTCATAGATAAGGAAAGCAATCTATTTGTTTCTTTTTTATTTTAATTGAGTATTTTATGTCATTTTTTAATTAAGTCATTTGTACATAGATTATAAATGCATTTATGCCGTTAAGGGATTCAATGTGTTGATTATTTGTATAAATTGAAATGCTTACATCCTACTAAACAACATAGCCTTCACCTCTTTTACCCAATTACAGCATTAAGACATTTGTGTTCTACACCTGATAGATCCAACTTGTACTTGCAATATGCTTCATAGGTGTGGTCCCCCTACCAACCCTCCATCTATCCACCCACACCCCTTCCTTCCCCTCCTCCTCCCCTTCCCTAATCAATTTACAATCACTCATACAAGCAATCTATTTGTCAACATCACATGTCCTTCTACTTGTGAGCATGGTACTCTTTTACGGCACCACAACAAGATGTTAGTGTTGGGGAATGGTGGGAAGTCCAGATTCTTGAGTCAGACCCTGTTCAAATCCCTATTACGTCACTTATTAGCTTTGTGATATTGAACAATATACTCAACTTTCATATAGTATTTTTTCTTCACTATTAAAGCAGAGATAACAATAGTGCCTATCTCATATGAATGTTGTAGAAATTAAATGAGTAAATATATAAAAAGCACTTTGAGCAGAGACTTGTATTTAATATGTGCTCAATAAATGTTAGCTATTATAATAATTATTAATACACGTACTATCTTTCTCTCCAGCAGAAAACACATTTTTAAGATCATGGTCATCTTGAATTCCATTTAGACACGCCATCATAAGACTGAATTTACATAGCAATAATGTAAATCAACCCATCAGTTGATCAGAAAGAAAGTATAATGCATGTATCAATGAACTAGGCCTTGTGGGGATATGAAGAAAATATACAATATGTCTTACAACTTTCACTGTAGAAACAAAACTTACAAATGAAGTAATCTCTGTAAGTGTTCTAGCCAGGCATCTGACCATGTGCATCTAACCATGTGTAAAATTGCATATGATTACTTTTGATTATGGTCCTTAACGCCCATCTATTATAGAAATTGCCTGACTTGCTTAAGGAGCCTGAGCCGGTCAGTTTTAGAGGGACTAAGAATAAGATACTCCTGATTCCAAGTCTGATATTACTTCCACTGCACAGTGGCTACATTGTATATGACAGGGATTCAGAGAAAAGAGAAAAAGGTAGGTATTTGATGGTTCAGGAAGAACTTTATAGAAAAGATACGATTTCAGTTGGGCTTTATGGGAGAGATTTGGAAGCAAAACCAGAAGGGGGAGAGAAACGCAGACACAGAGGAAACAGGGGCAGGATCTCTGGCAGTGGAAAGAAGAAGGTTGGGCTCAGACGATGAGGAGGAGGTCAGGAAGCTGCACATGCTTAACTTTTTGTGGAGAGTTATTTTTGCTCCTATGTGTATAGTTTTTACGATGATGTCCTTGGCATAGACCAAGAGATTTTTATCCTAAAGGAAAATGAAAGGCAATAGTGTCCACTCTGCTTGGAGCTGGCAGTGGGCAACGAAAGACCCAATAACACTATTATCTCCCCTTTTGCATACAGAGGGACTTGAAAGTTTTAAAAAACAATCAACAGAGGTAACATGCTTGAATTTCAGCTCTGCCACTTGTTACGAACATACCGAGTAAATCTCTCAAGCCTTTGTTTGTTCACCTGTCCAGTTGTCATAATAACAGCATCACACTCATGGGTTGCATTTCAAACAAATAAGAAAATATGTGCACCCATGCTTTGTCAACTGTAAAGGGCTAGAATTTTCAGGTATTCCCTTTACCATTGGTGACCAACAAAGCGAGCTAACTCCTAGCAATTCACCCTTCTCTCCTAGGATTGCTAATATAGCGGGGCCCAACCATGGAACAGCTGCAGCAGGCAATTGAGAACATTTCTTTGAAACCACAGCACAGTTCATGAGCTGCACATGCATTGCACTGACTTATTATAAAAGACAAGATGAAATATTGCAGCTATCAATAATTCCTGCACAATGCTGACTTCTAATGAAAGGAGCACAGAAGAAATGAAGAAACGGTTTTTTCTTTAATCAATTTCAAAGGAACATTTTGATATAATCCTAAAAATTCCTTGTGGTGAAATATTTTCTTTTATTACCCTCCATCGCAGAGTATTTGTTTAATGTCCCCCTTTCAGGAGGTATATATTTCAGTTTTTAATTTTAAAAAAATGTTATTCCTCATCAGTTTATCCATATCGTTTCATTTCCTATTTACTAGCGTCTCCTTGGAATTTTTTTTGTTGTTGTTGCCAATGATGAAGAGTTTCTTCTGAAATTTATTTTTTTTAATTAAATCATAACTGTGTACATTGATGCATTTATGGGGTTCAGTGTCCTGATTTGGTACACAATGTACAATGCTTACATCGAACAGATTAACATAATTCTACAAAACTTTTGTCCACACAGGAGAATATAACCACAGGCCATTTAATTTCCCTAGACTTCAATTTCCATATCTGCCAAAAAAATATGTAATTTCTATTCCTACCTCTAACACTTAGAACATAATACTAACACCATCAGTATTGCCCTATGAAAAATGTTTTAGTAAAAATATCTTTAAAAATGAAACATTTGTAACATAATCAGTGGATATCCTACAACGTGGGTATGGGGGGCTTTGGGAGAGGAGAGCAATTGAGATCTCTCTACTTGCTCAGTGGACATGGCAATAGAAGGATCACTCAACCCATAACATCTTTCTCTTCCTCTTCTTTTCATTTTCTTTCTGTCTTTCCATGCAAGCCTCCTTCCTGGTCCTTCTCCAATGCAATCAAGGCTTGGCTAGTCTTTCCATGCCACCTGGGCCTGGGGTGAAGAAAAAAATTAGAGACAAGAATATGTACTATGCTATTTTGTACAAGGGACTTGAGCACCCACAGATTTTAGTGTCTGCTAAGGGATCCTAGAATGAATCCCCTGTGGATATGGTGGCTCAGCTGTGTTTTGTCTCCTTAGCTCCTGCCTCACCTGCAGAAGGCACCTCCCCAGGTAGTCTGAGGCATGAGCTTCCTCCATGATCCTCAAACTAACATCTCAAGACTAGGTCTTGTTAGTCTGGCTGAGTTCTAGACATTGAAACAGATAGGGGTACCTAGGAATTAACCAAACTTTGAGGTTAAGCGCCCAGTCCTCCAGACTGCCAAGTGTGCTCAAGTTTTCTGACACCCATGACAAGTTCAGGAGTTGTTCAAAACCATCATCAAGTTCAATAATTCACAGAACTCACTAACAGTTATTATACTCACAGCCAAATTTATCACAGGGAAAGAATACAAAACAGGACCAGCCAAAGGAAGAGATGCAGAGGTGGAGTCTAAGAGGGTTCCAAACACAAATGTTCCATCATCCTTGATACATTGCCCTCCAGGTGCTGATGTGTGACAATATTCATAGAGCATTTCTGAATCTACAGAGCTCATCAGAGCTTTGAGTCTGCAGTGTTAATTGAGATCTCATTGTATAGGTTGAAAGCAGTCTTAGTGTAATTGACGCCTCCTTTCTAAAGCCTCCACTCTCTAATCTTATAGTTGGCCTTTCTGGCATCCCCAATCTCTACCCTCTCCTGTCAAGACCATCAGGGGTGGCTGGCTCCACTCTCAGTCATCTTATCTCATAAATCACCAGGCCTGCTCCCAGTGTACCCATCATGAAAAAAATCAAATACTGTGATTTTATTTATTTATTTAATATTTTATTTTGTTACTTGGGAAATTCCAAGCTTTCAAGTTTATCTCCCTCAGGAGCCAAGGATGCAGTCCAGACCTCTTATTAGATGAGCCAGACTCCTTGCCTCTCAAGGGGTTTTAAAAAAAAGAAGGTAGAAAATCCCCAGGAGCCACATCCATGTTCACCTGCTTCATGGATCAGCCCCCAGTCCCTTAGTTCATTCCTCACACTTTGTAAGGGGCCAAACTTTTTCTAAATAGTATATTGATGCAGAACCTTTACCTACCCAGTATGCATTTTCTTAAAACAATGTTAAAAATCTTTTTTAAGTCCCATATCTCATGTTTTTGGCAGATGATCTCATGTTTTTTGGCTAGAATTTGGTGGTGTTTTATCTAATTAGCCCTCTATCTGATGGTCTGAATGGAATTCACATTTTTCTTTATAAAAATTTTCTAGCTCTGAGGATAGTGTTTGCAACCACAAAGTGAGTCATTGAAAGATCTGTTTGTTGACAGGATATGGCCATCCCAGAGCCAACACAGGTGTTTTCCAAACAAAACATGTTAGCAAATAATGTTTCTTTTCTAAACCATTCCTTAAGACCAGGAAATAGAAGCAATTGCTGTAAGTTCTGTAACCATAACATTTTATTTGGTTCTTTCTTAACAGTGCTTTCCACATCTTCAGAGTAGCCTAAAAGAGTTTTAAAACATTTCTGCCCATTAAGGGCAACAGGGGGGAACTCCTTTGTGAGTAGAGACGCTAGTCCAAATGTTTTGCCTGTATCACAGTGCTGCTTGTCTCAAAAGTGTTTTCTCTGTTAAAAGGAGGTTGTAATACACATCCACGCATAACCATCTGCATCTTCACAACACGTCAATTGCTTGTATATTCACAGGTGGTGATTGATTCGTGCCTGTCTGTGCAATTTGGCTTGTTCAGCTGCGTGCTTGCGGATGTGGGTGTATTTCACAGAAGCAGGTTGGGCAATAAATTTTGAAACTTTATCCCCATCTTTGGATAGAGTAATAAAAGTTTGTAGGCTTAAGAAAGCAATATTCCCTGGAACCACAATATATAGGAATGATGAAACTGAACTAAAATGTACAGTAATCTCTAAGGCCTACCCAAGCTAGAGAGGTGCAAAGTGAGAGCTATAAAGCAAAATTTAACACCCGCCACACTAAAAGTCATTTTCAGCCTCTGACCAATTTCACACGGAATTGAGAAATATGACTAATATCAAGGCCCGAATCCCTGGGGTTGGGAGGCTTAAGAAGGAGCATGTCAGGAAGAAAAGCAATAGCCTGTTGTTAGTTGAACCAATGAGAGGTCAGCACTGGCTTAACGCATTGTTTCACCATCTCCTCAACAAAAGCCTGCCTTCCCTTCCCTTGCATTCCATCTGCCATGCAAAACGAGATTTGCAGCCATTCTCAGTACTTGGGACCTCTGTGGACTAGAATGTCTCTACAGCACAGACTAAGAACCTTCCTCCTTAGGCTGTAAGAGAGTCAACTTTTTCCATGTTGTAGGGTTTGCAATGCACAATTTATAGTCAGACAAATCATAAAGATTATCCGAAGAGTCCAAAGGCACAGCCAGCCATTCTGTCCCTCACGTCCATAGCTCTTCTGACCTCCGTAACCAAAGGCTGGATATTGTATTCTATTTTGTTCTTTTGATGACCTCATTGAATCATCACATTAAGTTCTGGGTCTGTTTTTGTTTCTTCTCCTTCTTTCTCTTTTCTTTTTTCTTTTTTATAATTTTCTTTAGCCGAATATAGGAGTCTGTATAGTAAACTTGTTCTGGGTCCAGCTTGACGATTGGTTTCTGTCTCTAACCCACTTTTGATGATGGTAGACACAGTCACACATGACAATCAGCTCTGCTTAACGTCCCTGGCTTATTGCAGGATCATTGCCGTGACAGGAACATGTCAGCAATGGGTAATTTCCACTGAACGGTAGCTCCTAGACTCTGGCCATGCAAACAGAGCAAAGAGAAAAGATGAGCAATTATCTAGTGGATGTGATCCATGCTGACAGCCAATCTGGATAATTCAAATAGCAACAACTTCCTTTGCCTTACTGGCAGGTTTGGGGCTTGATTTAGTGACATCATTGTTTAACTTTCTTTGCCTGTGGAAATGTAATACATGTGTTCGCTGGTTAAGTGAGGGTTTGGGGGTTATAACCACAGCATCTGTTCATTTGACATTCAAGTTTCACTCTGGTTTGGAGCCCTTGTGCCTAAAATTTAAAAGGAGCAATACATACCTAACTCCCAGCTGTCTGGGAACTCAGACTACATATGGTTCTTGGTTTTCTAATCTGCCCAGAGAAATAAAACAATCACCTGAGCCAAAGAGTAGTTTGCCTAATTGGATTTTTGTTTTCAAATTTTAGAGACACACATAGTGTATTCTAATGTATCCGAGAGACATTGTAGAGGAGCCACATCACTTACTGAACTTGAAAGTTTACATTTTGATGATGTTTTTCAAGTTTCATGTAGAGGGAAAAAAAGCAATAATTTAAGCAGCTGCAGAATTCCTCACACATCTGCAGCAAGTCCTTCCTTCTGCCCTGGGCAGCACAGCATAAAGGGTATAGCACAAGCTTTAGGGCTGATTTGACCTGGTTCAAATCTCAGGTCCAAAACTCGTTAGATGTATTATCTTGAGCAAGGTACCTAGTCTTTCCTAGCATTGCTTGCCTTATTTTTAAAATGAAGATGACAATCATTCTGATCACTTCAAGGCTGCCTCTGGGGATTAAAGTTTATTTATTCAATCCACATTTGTTGAGTGTCTACTGTGGATGAGACACTCTTGTAGGCACTTAGAAAAAGGCAGTGAACAAATCTGGCAAAATCATTGTCTTTGTGGAGCTGATAGTTTATTGGAGGAAATATACAAAAATAAGATTAATAAGGAAAATAAACACCAGGTGAGACTGAAGTAAGAGCCTAGGAAGAAACAGAAAAGATGGAAGAGGAGCAGGAAATGCCAGTGCAGAGGTAGAATTTGTGATATGATGTTGGAGAAGCTGATCAAGAGGCGAGAGGGCTGGTGGTGGGGATATTTGGGAGAAGAGTGTTATGGGTTCACTTGTGTCTTCCCAGAAAGATACATTGATGTAAGCTCAGACTGGGACGTTAGCTGGAAACACAGTCTTTAAGGAGATAATCAGGTTAAAATAAGAACATTATGACTGATGTCTTTATTCAATGGGGAAATAGACACTCGTGGGAGGAAGACAACATGAAGACACTGGATTCAGGGACAAGACAGTCACATAACTGGGGAGATGCGTTTATAAGCCAGGGCATACGCCAGGCATTGCTGGCACAGTCAGAACTAGAAGAAGCAAGGACAGGTCTGGTGCTCCACTAGAGCCATCAGAGAGAGCTCGATCCTGCTGACACCTTCATTTCAGACTTCCAGAACCCAGCATCATGAGAATCATCATAAATTTCTTTTCTTTTATGCACCCAACTTTTGGTACTTTGTTATAGCATCCCTAGAAAACTAATACAAAGGATGTTTGGCTAAGGGAACAGCATGTGTAAAGGCCTTGAGCAGGATGTGTGCCAAAGCATTGGAGGAACAGCAAAGAGATCAGTGTGCTTGGAGAGAAACAAGCAAGGTGAGCCAGTGGTAGATGAGATGAGAGAGGTAAGGGACTGACCACGCCTGGCCTCTCAGGCTGCCTTCCCGTCCATACCCTCAACTCTGCATCAAAGAAAAAGCCATTGGCAGGCTTTTAACAGAGAAGAAACATGATCTGACTTACATTATAAAATTATGTATGTAAAATGCCTCCTGATTGGCAATTATTATTTTTCCTCCTGCAGCCCACTTCACTTCCGATAAACACTGGTTGGGGGTGGAGAAGGCAGTGTTCTTAGTATTTATTATTTATGCAGCTGCTCCTGTTCTACATGCTGTGGGGGACTTGCACTCACACTGATTGCTGTGCTCAGACACCCACAGTGACAGATAGCTTAGCTATACCTGCACCACACAAATGCCATTTATCCAGGGCCACGGCACAGGAGGATGATTCATTTAGATGTATCTGTTTGTTCAGTTTGCATTCTGCTTTGCATATGCATTTCTTTCTCTCTGCTTTAGACGATAATGGGCCCAAATTGGTTTCCATGGGGCCAGTTGACCATTTCTGGAGAAATAAACATGTTTTGGAACACAAGATGAAAGGGTGGTCTTTGATTGGAGTATCCTTGGTTGCCGAGATGCCTGGGCTATTGGTGAGTGAGGGGCATGAAGAAGTGCCGGCAGAAAGAAAGAGATGGAGAAGTTAAAGACATACAACGGCCGGGGGTGTTAACTGCAGGGGGTGGGCAAGGGAATGAGTGCTGGGACTTTACTTCGTTCCTTAAGCCTGTGTTTACTGAACATGCACCTTTGAGAGGCACAGGCTTAGACACCAGATAATTAAAATGTAACAAATTTGGCTTCATCTGCAAATAATTCCCAATGGGTATGAACAAGGAAATAGCACAAAGAGGAATATTCATTCACTGACTCTAGTATTGGAGAAGCCACGAGGCTAGAAGAACACAGTACCTGGAGGACGTAGTAAGAGAACTCAGGTAGCAAGTAGCTCAGGCCAGCAGCCTCCGGGAGAGCAGCTGGGAGGGTGACAGATGAACTAGAGTATGTGACTGGCAAACAGCACCCCAGAAGAGAGCATTCTAGGGAACGCCGGGTGATCTGGAGGAAACAGAGACATCTGGAAAACGTCTTGAGAGAAGCAAGGCCCTAGTCACCCCATCCCAAGGGGTGAGTAGTGGGTAAGGGAACGGTGAGAAAAAGTGGGGCACATCCTACACCTGATAGGTACTCTGCTGGCTATCAGGCCAGGATTTCCATGCCGGGCAACAGGATAGAAAGTCAGTTTGAAAACTACGTAAAATGTGTTCGGATTGTGGAAGCAAAGCATCTTCCCGGTTATGATTAGGGAACTGGTAGAAGTGATAAAAATAATAACATTTATGCAGAGAAAAAGTCAGAATCAAATTCAGAGTGACAGACTGGATGCTGAGACCGGATTCATCCCAAAGCCTGGGATGGGACCAAGTTTGTCCCAAGGTCGCCTTGGTTATCTGCAGGGAAAAGAAGGCTATGCAATAACCCAGGAAGTGCAGAAATGCAGGGCATGCCACATGATCTGCATGAAGGAGAAATGACAGCTCTGCCTGTCGTCACAGGTTCCCCTACTGTCCTGCTCCCCAACTCCTGCACCACAGGCCACCTACACTAGCAGAGGATTAGCTGCTTTCCTAATGTTGTTTCCTCCTTGTGAAACAACAGAGAATGACATCCTAGCATTGGGATGGATGGCAGGACCTTTGCCCTGACTTAGTTCATTTTACAAA
The DNA here is from genome assembly GCA_963574355.1 of Loris lydekkerianus. Classification (NCBI taxonomy): domain Eukaryota; kingdom Metazoa; phylum Chordata; class Mammalia; order Primates; family Lorisidae; genus Loris; species Loris lydekkerianus. The sequence goes on from CAUYPK010024625.1 coordinate 26,996, forward strand.
GGCAGGATCTGACATCAGAGGTGGTATTTGCTTTAAAATCATTTACAAAGAAAGGATGAAAAAGATAGATGCAGTTTTTTGCTAGCTGTACCTTGATTTGGATTTTCTCTTTTTCTCAAATGGCTGGAGAGGAGGAAGAGAATCTTTCAGACGTAAACACTATAATTTAAATAACTTGGTTTTCTTTTTGGTCTAAAAAGCAATTCTGGAAAGTGGAGTCACATGAATGTGCATTGATAGTAACAAATGGGAATCACCTCAAGAGGCTGAATTGGAAATTTCTGTCTCTCTCAGATACCACCAGAAATACCTGCACTATTAATTTCTTACATACCCTTGCCCACATTGTGACCTTGGGCAAGTCACTGAAGTCATTTAGCAATCATTTGCAAAAATGAATGACTTGGCAAAACTAATCTCTAAGACCTTTTCTGAAGCTAAGTTTCTAAAGTTCCGTCCTACGATGTTGCCATAAAAGTAAAATAAATAGTTACATTTTCACATCGACTGCAGCATTTCTAGAAAACCATGCTTTGGGGGGTTTAAAGATGAATGTCACTGATAATTGGAAAACTTTCTTATTTTCATGAATGATCTTTTCCATTTGCTCCTTATTGCTCATAAATTGAAAAAGTTGTCTCAAACTTCAGTTTTATAAAATGTGAGCATTAGTGAAAAAAACGCAGATATAAAAGATGAAGACCATTAGCGGTCCTTCTGCTTTTTCTGATTTCATTGTGTGAGTGTTTACAGTCTGCTGGCGAGGAGGATCCATCTCACTCTGACCCTGACCTTTGCATAATATTTATTGGATTAGAAAAAAACAATCCACAGAGTAATAAAGATATCTGTGCATGCATTTATTATACACAAAACTGTGCTTCATTTTGGAAAATCTGTCCCAAACCTACTCAGGCAAATCAGCCATAACAAGGTCACTGCAGCTTTAGCAAAAGGCCCTGCAGATGTCTTTTTTGTTTTAGCTGGAATCACAGCCTTGGGATGAGGAGAAAGAGAAGCAAAGGGGTTTGTACAGAAGGAGAGACACTTTAGCAGCACAGTGCAGATAAATAAAAAATATTCAGGGTGACCTTGGGACAAGTACCCTGCTGCAGCAGGATTTGACAGATCACCGTCGTCGTGAGCTCCGACAGGACTCCCACTTGCTGTTTCTTCCCTAGTACAATTCTGTCCCCTTGGTATCTTGGTCCTTTGTCTCCCTCTTTCTTGAAAAAAAAAAAAAAATCCCACCAATTCAAATCTTCTTATCAGTTCTAAGAGATACTGCTCCAGGCAGAATCTCTCAACCTCACACCTTGCTTCCTGCAACCATCTCTGAGCACCTGTCCCTGCCCCACCTGGGCTCTAACAAATCCATCCCACAGAAAGCTTCTGAGAATATTTATCTGATATGCTGCTTTCATCTGGCTTCTTCTTAGATTGTGAATCTCAGAGATTTGCTCTTACTTATTAGGTCACGTCAACAGTTCTCATTCTATCCATTGCCCTCTAAATATTTAACCAATGAATTTCTGAAAGTTCTGCAATCTAGTTCCTTCCTTTCAGGAAGATTCATCTTTCTCTATGCACCAAATACAGTAGTCCTTCCCAATCCTCAGAGAAATGTGGATGTCTAAACCTCAGATAGAACCGAACCCTATACAAGCTATGTTTTGTTGATCTGATGACTAGATCAGCGGTTCTCAACCTGTGGGTTGTGACCCATAGGAACTGTATTAAAAGGCCACGGCATTCGGAAGGTTGAGAACCACTGGCCTAGCTGGTTACTAAGTGGCTAAGGGGAGGGAAGCACATCGGGTATGAATGTACTGGACAAAGGGATGACTCCTGTCCCAGGTAGATGGAGCAGGAAGGCAGGAGATTTCATCGTGTTACTCACAAAGACATATAATTTAAAATGTATGAATTGTTTATTTCTTGAATTTTTCATTTAATATATTTGGGTCACAGTTGACTGTGAATAGATGAAAATAAAGATAAGGGACTGATTACTGTATATGACCAACTCCCACCATTTCCAAGCTATGTTCTCTTGTACCTGTTTATTTCTCTTCTTGAAAGAATATCCTACTTTCCATCTTCAATCACTGCAAGTTGATTTATTTTTTTATTTTTTTTTTTTTTTTTTTTTTTGCCTTCCCTCTAGTATGGTTTATTGGAAAGTATTTTTTTTTTTTTTTAAGTAAGGATTTAGAAAAGTTTCTTCCAGCTTCACAACTTGCTATGGGTCATGTGTTGATTTTTTTTTTTATATTAATTTATTTTTTTTATTATGGATAAAAATATGCACCATAAGGCCACATCTATGCAAGGTGATTTCTTTTCTTCTTTTCTTTCTGTCTTTCTTTCTTTTTTTTCTTTTTTTTGAGACACAGTCTCACTTTGTCACCCTTGGTACAGTGCCATGGCATCTTAGCCCCCAGCAACCTCAAGCTCTTGGGCTCAAGCAATTCTCTTGCCTCAGACTCCCAGGTAGTTGAGACTACAGGCACCTGCCACAACGCCTGGCTATTTTTTAGAGATGGAGTCTTGCTCCATCTCTGACTGGTCTCAGACTTGTGAGCTTAAGGCAATCCATCTGCCTCAGCCTCCCAGGGCTGGGATTACAGGCATGAGCCGCCACAGCTAGCATCAAGTATTTCTTTAATTTACTCTGAAGAAGTCTAAGAATTCTTTCTAAGAATTCTTTTCTGTTTACTTTAATCAGTAATAATTTATTTTATTAAATAGTTGGAAGAATTCATTTGTCAAGGCATCTAGTTCTATATATTTCTTAAATAGGGAAGTTTTAATTATGAATTAAATTTCTCATATAAATATGGGGGTTTTAAGGTTTTCTATTTCATTTTACACTTTCTTTGTAAAATATTTTTCTGTGAATCTGTTTATTTTATTACACATATATTTACACATGTATTTATGTTGGGTAATTGTTAATAACATCATCTGTTGTATCAGTATTGATGACCACTTTATCTTTGCTGTTGTTAATTTGTAAAAATTGCAATTAATTCTCATTAGAAATTTTCCAAATAATATTAGTCTTCTATTAGACTTTCTGTTGGTTTGGTTGTTTTTCTTTATTATACCCTTGTTTTATATTTTATGAATTACCACTCCTATCTTTATTTTTCCTTCTATAGTCTTTCTTTGGTTAAATTTACGGTAGTTTTGTCTCAAAGTACTTAGATAATTAACTATTAGCCTCTTTTTCTTTTCTTTCTTTCTTTCTTTCTTTCTTTCTTTTTTTTTTTTTTAGAGACAGAGTCTCACTTTGTCACCCTCAGTAGAGTGCTGTAGTATCACATCTCACAGCAACCTCCAGCTCTTGGGCTTAGGCCATTCTCTTGCCTCAGCCTCCTGAGTAGTTCTTTTTTAGTATGTTCATTTATAGCAGCAAATTTTCCTTTAAAATTGGCTTTGGTTGCATTTTGCATAATTTGATAATGTGTTTTTACCAAAATTTTAATCCATTCTTTGTCTGTCTGTCTCCCTGTCTTTCTCATCCAGATAAGTATTTATTGAGTATCTACCATGTGCCACCCACAGTGCTAGGGCATGGGGAGTAGACAGTAGACACAATGCCTGCTGCTGGGGAATATATACCAGTAATTGGTATATAAATGTATAATTACCAAATAGAATGGAAGGAGTTTTCCATCTTTGAGGCTGCTCAGGGGACCATATTAGTACCAAGAGATGTGACTGACTCAGACATGAGCAATCAAGAATGGCTTCCCCAGGTACATGACTTGTGAGCAGAGAGCTACAGGGTAACTGGCCATTAATCTGGGGAAATAGGATGATGGAGGTGATGGGGGAAGAAAACAGAAGGAAGAGAAAGTGTTCTAGTCAGAGGGAAACACTGAAATGTCCCAGAGATGAAAGTGAATAAGGAACATGTGAAGAACTGAAGGTATTTTAGTGTGACTAGAACACAAATGTGGTGGGGGAGTAGATGTGTCAGCCAGATGTAAAATCAGAGCAGTAAGCTGCTGCCAGGTCTCAGGGGACCTGATAAGGCTTTGTAAGGAAGTTGGAATTTTTCCTAAAGGCAGGCCAGGTTAAAACATGGCCAGGTTTTGAATGAAAGTGTGACATAATCATATTTATAAGTTCAAAAGACCACCGTGGGTACAATGTGCAGGGTGTATTGGAGAAGTGAGACACAAAGGCAGGGAGAGCCTTTAGAAGACAGTGGCATCCATTCGGGTGAGAGAGGGTAGAGGGCTAGACTATGGGACTGAGCATGTCAAAGGGGAGAGCTGCCCAGCCTTGGTGCGCACGGGGACGGATGGAGAAGGCATGAGAGCAGCCCAAGACCAGGGCAGGTGTCATGATTATGTTTGCTGCTTGGTGGGAGGCTGCTTACTTTCTCCAGATATAACAGTACCCGACAGGTGGGAGGCACCCTGTAGATATTTGTTACTGTTACTATCTACAAGTTCTGCCACTGGAGAAACTGAGGACAAGGATCACCGCTGAGAGGGCCATGGAGGAATAGTAGGAACAGATAGTGAGACAGAAAGGGAGCATTTCAGGAGTGTGTAGAAACGATGACTTCAAAATGTCCAAGGAAAGTGAACAATTGTACACTGGAGTCTATAGCTCAAGAGAGAAAGATTGAGTTATAAATAAAGATCAGGGATTCATCAGCAAAGATGAAACTCTTTAAGTGGATGAATAACCCAGCAGAAGTGAGTTGCATGAGTAGAAGAAGGCCCAGAGAAGACAACCAAGAAACATCAATGTTTAGGGAATAAGAAAGGGGAGATGAACCCCGAGGCGAACCGAAAGGATGGCTGGAAAGGTGCTGTGTGGCTTATTGGGGTAGAGGAGGAAGCAGGAAGAAGAAAACAGATTTTGTTACTAAATTTGTGTATAAATAGAAAAGAAAATATCATGGTGGTGTCTAAAGAAGGCCAGGGAGCTAAAGAAAGATTCTTAATAAGAATCGTAAGAGTTTAAAGTCTTGAGTATCTGTTAATGGAACTCAGTGAGCGCCACAGGACACTACATACTAGATATTGACAGAACAACATTTCTGAGACACAGATTCAATAGGATGCACAGCAGAGCAGAGGTAAAAATGCTAAGCAGGACAAAAGGCACCTCATTCCCTAAACCAGTCAAAAGACAGGCAGAGAGAGTGTTGGCCAGGGGTCGGGGGACGGCAAAGTCACACAGAGAAGGTTCTGGCAGGAAGCAGAGGGGCTGTTCCTGGTACTTTGTGCATTCCACAATTACTCATATAGTTCCGGTGGTAAGTGTGAAGGCAGAAGTGAAGTATTCCACAGGGAGGCCCTGGTCCACTCTTAGGAGCTGCGCTAGTCCCTGAGAGTGCCACCCCACTTTCATAAAGACCACTGACAGTGAGTCGGTAATAATGATGATTGACATGTTGAGGGCCTACACATTCCTTCTTTTCTTTCCCTGTGTGGAAAGATTACAAAAGGAGGCTGTGAAAGCTGCATGATGCAGTCAGTGGTTCTCAAAGTGTGGGCCAATCAGTGGCGGCAGCAGCCCCTGGGGACTTGTCAGAAATGCAATGTTGAGGCCCCATCGGAGACTCCTTGACTCAGAAACTCTGAAGGTGGGGACTTGAATTAATTTTCCAGATAATGAATTGCTACCCACTTAGTGGTTTAAAGCAACAAAACTTTATTGTCTCACAGTTCTGGAGGCTACAAGTCTGCAGTCAAGGTATCAATGGGGCCATACTTCTTCTGAAGGGCCTAGGAAGAATCCTTGATTGCTCTTCCAGCTTTTGTGGCTCTAAGTGCTCCTGGTTTGTGGCAGTATCACTCCAATCTGCCTCCATCTCCTCATGGCCTTCTAGCTCTGTCTCTCTGTCTCAGATCTCCCTCTACCTTTCACTTATAAAGACATTTGTCATTGGAGTAAGGGCCTACCCTAAATGCATAATGATCTCACCTCAAGATGTTACATTTAATTGCATCCACAAGGGCAACCTCCCCTTCACAAGTTCTGGGGGCAGGACTTGCACATATCTTTTTAGGGGCCATTATTCAAACCATTCCAGGTCGAGTAATCTGTTTTAAGATCAGATAGAACAGTGGTTCTCAGCCCTGGCTGCATACTAGAATTGCCTGCAGAGCTTTTTAAATTTCTGAGTAGTTATATAGAAGCTTTGACAAAGGAGCCCAGAGTTCCCATGTGATCCTCGATGACAGCCAAGTTTGAGATCCAATGATAGTGAGGAAGGAGTATTAACTGAGGAGTTAGACAAGTTTCAGTTCCAGAGATGCCTCTTTGTCTTCTCCGTAGTGCCTGCTGCTCTGTAGGATAGAGGGAATTATACCTTCCTCATACTATTACATTATTACTCTGAAGATTAAATGAAATCCTTGATGTAAGCACTGTTATTTTTAATTATGTTATATACTGTATGACTTTAGGGTTTCATTCACTCTTTTACCTGGGAGTCGAAGTATCCAAAATGACTTTCTGCTGAGAATTTTTGCTCTGCCTATGGCTGTCCCCCAGCTCACCTGATGGCAGGTGGCATGGCCGCCTTTTAAGCATTTTCCTTGCAGTCCCTCAGTTTTCAGGAGGGAAATTAGTCCTGCCTGTCCCAGCTCAATTCTCTCTTATGTCACAAGCATTTATATTTAATTGGTCACACAGAATATCTGAGTTCTAGCGATTGTTTTCAGGAAGTACCATCTTGAGCTCATATCCACTTGCTGTTTATCAAACATTCTGTTGAGCAAAATAATTTTCCAGGAAGATGGCTTATGAGATTAAAGACATTCTAAATTCCAGATAGTTTAAGCTTTTTGCGTTAAAAAAAAAATAAGGAAATAAAATTGCTTATTGTGCATCAACACATCAGGAACTAGAGGTATTGTGATGGTTTCACTTGTCATGTCACTTGGAGTCGAAGCAGGAAGACAAACAAAAAAAATCAAATCATACCCCAGACCAACGTAAAACGCAACTGTGGTGAGAGCTGCAAAGAAGGCTGGCATGATACTCTGAACTTCCGACAAGATCGGACAGGGTCAGAGAGGGCACAGAAGGCTTTCCCGAGGATGAGACCCTCAAGCCGAGATGTCAAGTACGACTAGGATTAACCATGAGGGTGAGGGAGGGGAAGCATTCCAGACAAAGGGAACAGCACAGTCAAAAGCAAGAGTGTCTTCTCTTTGCTTCTGAGTTCTTTGCTGCTTGTCTATTCTTCCTTTTCCTATCACCCCGCTGGTGCAATATGGCCACCACAGCTCCAGATATGGGGTTCACATTCAAGTCCTGAAAACTGGGAAAGGGGGTAAACACTCGTTCTATCTGTCCCTTTTATAAGAAATCACAATGCTTCCTAAAAGTTCCTCAACAGGCTGCTTTTATATCATCGTCACTCCCTGACAATGAGGCCTGGGTCGAAATCAAGAGGTCACATCTTTTTATTCCAAGGTCACCATGGCTTTTGCAAACAGCTGAGAGATAAGCAAAAGTCTTGGTCACAGAGGCCATGGCAGTAGGCCACGTGTGAAATGGAGAGAAGTGACTTTAGGAAGTGAGAACAGTAGGGCTCATTGGTCAGTTAACCTTGGGCGTAAGAAAGCAGCATCTTCCTGTAAAGCAGAGGGTTGTGTGAGTGATAAGTATGGCACCTCTGAAAGCAGTGTTTCTGAGCTTAGTCACTCGTGGCATTTTGGACTGGAGAATTCTTGCTGTGGATGGCTTTTGGGTGTGCTGCAGAAGGTTCAACAGCTTCCCGGCCCTCTACCCACTGGATGCCAGTAGCACCTGCCCAGCCGTCATCAAGTCTTCAGTCTTTGCCAAATGTTCCCTGGAAGGAAGACTCTTCTGCAGTTGAGAATCGCTGCCTTAGAGAATTCCTCCTCCTGAGCCTGGCTTTGAGGGGTGTACTGACAGTCTAAGGCTGGGGTGGTGCTTAGGACACAATATTTCAGAGGGCTCTTGAACAACCCTGAGAATGAAAGTCTCCTGAAATGGTGTCCCCTAGGAGGCTCCCTGGTCTTTCTTAAGCTCTGACTGTATAGTATTAGCCTTTAATTGAACAAGAATAAACTATTGTACTTATAATTGGTCTGGTTCTAGGATATTAGTGAAGATATAGCTCTTTATGCAACATTAAAGTTTATTTATGAGAAACCCTGCGAAATTCCTCTCTTATTTCTATCCAGAGAGTAGACATGTTTTTCTTAAGCCCCTGGTTTTCTTTTGTCTGGTGAACAATATGGATTCTATAAACTTTTGCTTCCCTTTTTGCATTGGTTGTTATCAAATCATTTTCCTTTTTTGCACTGGCTCCTATGAAACTTGGAACCCAAATGTGTGGTTTCCTGTAAGTTTGTAGGAAGTTCATTTTAGCCTTATTCCTAACTGTAGTTTTTCCTTTTCCTTCTGCCTCAGTTTTGACTTCGGCAATTTTACATTTTGTTATCTTATAAAATACCTTAAATACATTTGGAACTAATATCACTAAGTACACAGCATGGGGCCTGGCCCTCAGAAGGAATTTGACACATAAAAGTCTTCTTTCTTCCTGTTGAGATAGAAAGTGAGACAAGATAGGACAGACCCTGTGAATGGCCAAGTGCTTTAAAGTATAAAAGTAACACTTGATATAAGGGTGGTTTCTGAGGGCAAAGAAACAGAAGCAACTGATAGCAAAGATTTTAAAAGTGCATCTACTTCTCCAGGAAAAGAAAGAATATCCAGTGGTACTTTTGACCTATGTCTTTGTTGATCTAAACTCTTGGGGGGTAGAGAACTTTCACGAAACGCACCGCCTACACCCAGCAGTGTGTGTTCGAGTGGCTTAAGTGTCAATGGGCACACTTGTGACTGTGGGTTGTGTTCCATTTTCCAAAGATAGGATTCAAGCAGAATGATAGAGAGGGAAAAGTTAAGAAGCACTTGGAAAACTGAAAGCTATGGTTACATTAAGCGGGAGAACAATGAAACTGATCAGTAAAGACAGAGTGAGGTGGGGTGGGGAGTGCTCTAAATAGCCTCTGCCTCTTGCAATGAGACTATTGCATTTTCATCACAATTATTAAATCTTGGCAAGAGGCTCAGCAGCCTGTTACCCACCTCCCTGATGTCAGGCTGCTCTCCCACTCTGCAATTTTGAAACCTGGTTGGCAATTGCACCCTAAAGAGCAGTTCTAACGACACTGCAGCAAACTTTCCCCCCCTTGAAATCTTCAATTATATATGTATAGACTAATGGCAATCTACATCCTACCATTTTCTCCCTCTGTCTTTTTTCTTATCGCCATATCATTAACTTCAACAAAATTAAGTTAGAGACATTTAGTCCTCAGAGAAGCCAGGGGAATAATAACAGATGGATTAGAGTAAAGGGGATAAAGCAGAGAGAGGACAGTTTGACTTCCTTTTAAAAAAGTTTGAGCCGCACAAAGAGAAAGACACACACATACACACACACTCACAGCATTGCAGGGAAGATTTTTAGCCTATGGTGAACTGAATGACTGGAAACCCCCAGGATATTAAACAATCACCTCTTCTTGGAGGAAATGTGTTGAGAGGGGGATTGAAGTTATAACATGTTTTGTACAATGTAAAGCATTGGAAAAAATAGAGAACGATAACAAAATACTTTTATTTTCTCCTGGCCTATTTAAATTCTTAGTTTGATAAATGATAAAGATTCTGGATTAAAGTAAAAATGTTCGGGGCATCAGGGATACTGGAGAATGCTATTGATGGACTGTTCAGAGGAAGAGATACAGGTTTGGGGGAGTCTAGTAAAGGTCAGGCACCCTTCAAAGGGTTTATTTAACTTTGTCCATTCTGTTGTTCTGTTATTAGCGCTAGCTTCAAAAGCCAGATCTGACTCCCATCACACTGGGGAAATGACTTGAACATAGTAGGCATTTTATATGTATTTGCTAAATTGAATTGTGGTTTAGTACACATATTTGTCAAAAGCAAAGTCCATAAATATGACAGGATGCCATTTGGAAGTAATTCTCTAAAATAAAGATATTCTAAGATTTTATAAGTCTTCTATATTCCAGTGGGGAATAAAGAGAACAGGATTTTATAGCATAAGTATAGCTTTTCAGAATTTATAAAGCAACTTTCTTTCATCTGTCCTCTATAAATTTTTGCAACATTCCAATGGGAAAAGTTTTATAATCTGAATGGGATAGATATTATTAGGGCCCTTGTAGTTCATGGAAGACGTCCTTGCAGTTGGGCAGACCAGGAGATGAGTTCTGGCCAATGGCCTGCTTGAGGAAGTGGCATGGGGGGTTATTTCTGGCAATGAACAGACCATGTGTGATTTTCTATCCTCTCCTCTCAGATTCATTGACTGAAGAGGCTACATGTTCCACATGATGAAGCTACAGGATGGAGTATTTATCAGCCTGCACGTTTAAGCTATGACATGGAGAAAAATTGCCCTGAACTGTCATCCAGATCCACATGGACATTTGTGCGTAGACATAAACCTTTGTTGTGTTAAGCTATCTAGATCTTAGCTTGTTACAGAGCACTATAAAACCTTTTATTAATACACCGCATTTTTAAAATTGGGAAAATAAAGGCTCAGAGAATTATTTTAAATTGCTGCAGATCACATTGCAGGTAATGAGAAGAATGGCATATGAGCCCAGATCTTGCTAAAGCACATCAGTACGAAAATAACCACCCAGCCCTGCTGCAGGAGGGGAGAAAAGATCACATTTGGTATTTTTTTTATTACAGAGGTTGTCAGTGGGACCTACTTTAGGCCGTGGTGGTGGAGAAGGAGACTAGGATATGGGACTGAGACCAGATGGAGGGGCTCGCAGAGTGGGTGCAGGTGTTAGTAAACAACTCTCTGGCAGAAGCTAACTGCTAACTTGAGGGGCTGATTACTATAGGCAAGAACCAGCTTCGACTGGTTTGTCAGCTATCTCTGCCACCTTACATGAACTCTGGCTCATTATAATATAATTTACATTGTGGTTTTAAAATTTCTCCACCCTTGAAATCACCATGACAATTCAAAGTCAACCATATAAAGTATGAAAATGAGAGGGAATTCAATTCTAGGACTCACTACCCAAATTCTTCGTAAAAGTCAATCCTTTAGCTTTGAATAATCCTCCCCTCAATTAGTAAGACTTTAGAGATCAAAAACTACTTCATCCCAGCACAGCTGCTTTTTTTTTTTTGAGCCTTCCTGTTCTCACTTTCTTGAGAATATGCTTTAACTTTTAATCTTTCAATAAAAAGTTATTTGCTTGGCTTACATGGTATGTCCTGAAATTCTTTACTCCCAGTGAACACTAAGAACTTGGAATGACCTCCATTCAGAGACCACTAACAGTGAAATCAAACAAACATTTGTGAAGAATAGAAACAATGTTCTCATTCTGAAGCACAGACTGGCCTCTATCAGGAAATAGGGAAATAGTTCCATATACATTTTTTTTTTAATTTTCCTGGAGGGTAAAATTAAATTTTGTTTCTAACTGTCCCAAACCAAAATTTCTACAAATCAAGTTTCAAAGATCTAATTGGCTTTTATTTGCATTTCATGAATTGGGCATCATCCCATCTACAGAGTAGCAAGGCACTCTGAGAAGCTGAGCAGAGGGCTGGGCTTTCCAGGAGGCACAGCTGAAGTGGCACAAAAAGCACATTGGCCATTTCAACTGCAACCTGTCTTTTGCTAGTGAGGTTTGGGGGCCATGTGATTGCTTCTGGTTTCACGTACTCAAAAGCATTTTAGTCTAAACTCATGATATCATTGGTCCAATATAATACAATGAAACCTGATATCATAACATAAATAACAGTAAACAAAATAACCTAAAAATTTTAGGAGGTATCCAGTCTATTTGCTTCCAGTCAGTTCCTTGCACCAGAAACCAAACTCAAACTTGCTTTCTTGACAGTTCTTCATCTGATTTATTTCTTAATCTTTCCTGCTTCATGCTTCTTTCTTAGTATATGTTTACCTTGAGACCCCTGGAATAATAAATAGCAAGGTGACACCCTTCATATCACCTTTGCTATGAGAAACAGTCACATCATTCAACTGATAACTTTTTATGAAGCCTCTATCACTAAGCATCTTTTTAATTTAAATCTTCTTAATGTTTGGGGTCTGCAGGTGGTGGGCTTTTCCTACTATTGAGGCCTTAAGTTTCTGGTATCTCTATTTCCTTTCATTCTAAGTAGAAAATATCCACTTATGTCCTGAGTTTATCTCTTACAATAACTTTCTAATGACAGTCACAACCATTTCTCTCTGATTCTTTCAGCCATCCTTTCTGATTCTTTCAGCCTTAACACCACCAGCTCAGTAGGCATCTAAGCATATCTCTGTGTTTTATAAAATGTTTTGCTACAATTTTTGCTTCTAAAAAATAGATTGACTTGTCCTGCCTCCAATATCAGTTTTCTTGGCACCCTCTTCCAAGTAGCCAAGTCAGTGCCATATATTTTAGGCTTTACCCTAATTCCTATAATAATTTTTTATTAGTTAAATAATTTTAGCTTCCAGAACAAAAAATTCTGAAATTGCAATATTAAATGAATGTTGATTTCTTTTATAATCTGTGTGCTGTGTCTATCATTTCTGACTAGCGGTTCTGTTTCAACATTCCCCATCTTCACCTATACCCCTATTCCTACCCTAACCTTGCTTGTGGAGTAAAACAATACCCAATATGCACCCAGTTCTTTGTGAATAATATGCCATAACTTCAACTTTCCCTTCAAATCCAGCGTGTAACTGTTAGATGAAAATTTATTTTATACCACATTAATCATCCATTTTCAAAAATAAAGGTTTTAGTCTAAAATGGCTCTAGTTCACTACATTTCTCTTGAAAATAAGAACCACCCCCAAAACTTTTGTTAATAGAAAGTTTTGTTCAAAGGTGGCAGGTGGTCCAGCTCTATTATCATCGCAGTTGGACAGGTAAAGTATCATTTCTAATGGCAGACTTCATACCTCTCTTCTTCTGGCCAGAAATCTTCCATGGACTCTGTAGCCTTATTACTCAAAATGTGGTCCAGAGGTCAGCAGCAGCAGCAGCACCTGGAACGTTAGAAATGCAGAATCACGAGCCCCTTCCAGACCTACTGCGTCCACATCTGCATTTTAACAAGTTCCCAGGAGACCCAATGCACTATAAATTTTTCAAGCACAGGTCTATGGCAAAGAGACTAACTTTTCTATCCCTTTGTCTAAATGAAGGGTTCTACTAAGAAAATAAGGTTTCCTGCCAGATACTAGGCAGAGCCTACTGAGGATTCCTCCTTCCTATCTAAAGCTATGAAACTTAAGTTCTATGCTTATTCTAATGCTCTCAACTTGATATTCAGAAAAGAAGAAAATAAGTGGAGGCTGGTTGCTCAGAGGAATGTCTATGGTCTATACAACAAAAGTTGGAGAGTGGTTTAAAAATCTGTAGGTTGCCTAACAAAATTTACTCATTTCCCTAACGTAAGCTTCCCACTATACCAGAAGAGGAGAAATATAAAAATATACAAAAAGAACATGCTTGTCTTGAAGCTGTATTAGCACAGCAACACACCATTTGTAATTGAAGTGTATGCTCATGTGCTGCGGTGGTGGTGATTGATGAAGACTATAGTGTAGGCTAAAGCTCACTCCAGAATCACCATGTTGGAAAGAAAATTGCCTTCTTGAGAGGGCCCCATTTGTTATTAAACATCTATTAGTTCTACAGAGATTAAGTGTGATTTTGAGCCAGAAAAGTACATCCTTAAAAGTAAAAACAAAAACTGTGGTTAAGTGAGACTTCCCCTTATTGTCTCTACAAATAATCTGTAACATATAAATAGCTTACAAGATTTCTTAATCTTTCTAACTGCTCCAAGTTTTTCCTAATCTCCAGTGATTGGCATCAGATGCCACTTTAACCAAATGATCAGAGTTAGCATTATCATCACTAAGACATATCAACATCATATGCCCTCTGATATACAGAGTCACTGTTGAGTATTCTCACCAAAACTGCGTAACCTCATCCTACTTGAGATTTTCATGAAAATGAAGCATCAACTAAATCCAGAATGAAGTACATTCTACAAAACTTTAAGTTATGAAAACTTCAAGTTATGAAAATTTCAAGTTAGCATAACTTTAAGTTATAAAAAACAAGGAAAGACAGAGGAAATATTCAATGTGAAATAATAGATTGAGACAGCGCCTTGGCTCAAGTAGTAGAGAGTCAGCCCGATATACCAGAGGTGAAAGGTTCAAACCCAGCCCCGGCCAAAAAACTGCCATATATATATGGATCCTATCACAGAAAAAGAATATTAGTAGGGAATGGTGAAATTCTAAGATCTCTGGCTTTGTTGCTAGTATTGTATAGATGTTGATTTTCTGGTTTTGATAATTATAGTGTGATCATGTAAGAGGTTGATATTAGAGAAAGGTGAGTAAAAGATGTAGGGGCATTTTATGTGCTGTTTTTGTGACTTTTCTGTAAGTCTAAAATTATTTCAAAATAAAAATATGTTTACACAAGATCTTAAAGAATATGTTTGATTTTGGAGAAAGCTGCAGAAAATAAGTCCCAATCTTTTGTCAGTCTTTAGTCGCAAGTCTTAAAGAGGATTTGAAAAGGAGATTGAGATTCTGGGACCTATGGCAAGAAGAATAGGAAAAACCCTAAGAACATAAAATGAGATAGAAAAATGGATGGATAGTCACTGATGTGGGCTGAATAGAGTGCCCCTCAACTTCATATGTTGATTCCTAACCCTTAGTACCTTAGCACATGATCGTATTTGGAGACATGGCCTTTAAAGAGATGATTACCTTAAAATGAGGCTGTTAGGGTAGGTCCTGATTCAATTTGACTTATGTTCTTATTAAAAGAAGAAATTTGGACACACATAGAGACACCAGGGGTGCATGTGTTCCAAGGAAAGACCAGGTAGGACACAGTGAGAAGGCAGCCATCTGAAAACCAAGCAGAGTGGCTACCAGAAAACCAAACCTGCTACCATCTTGATCTTGGACTTCCAGGCTCTAGAACTCTGAGAAAATAAATTATTATTGTTTAAGACACCCAGGCTGTGGTATTTCATCACAGCATCCCTAGAAAATTAATGTAATCATATATTTAAATAAAATCTGTTCCAAACATGTCGTATTTTTCCCTACCTTTATGGATGGACATGGCTCTTCCTCACATATGAGATTCCTGGTATAAATTTTTGATATCCTTTAAAAAGGCCTACTATCATAAGCCTCTCAGATACAGGATGTTCCACTCAGTTTCAGGCGAATATTGGTGAATGAGGCTTCTCAGATGACCCTTAGAATGCTTTTTTCAATTTGGGGGATCAGTTTTAAAAAGGACTTTGCCTAATTGTAGTGTTTCCTAAGGATGCTAACCTAATTAAGAGCTGCCTCCGAAACTTGTTCTACTGGGAGCAGGGATAGAATCTGAGTTTGCTAAGTTTAAAAAGGAGAGTTAAGAAGGATATGATAGAGTCTTTTAAACATTATAGGACTGCCATTTAAGAGAGATTAGGTTTATTTTTGAGAGAGAATACTAGGACCAGTTGGATTTTAGAGGGAAACAAATTTTGTACTAACATAAGGAAATATTTTAAAATCTTGGTACCATCTTATAATAGCCTGGATGGAAAGGTCTGGCCTGAGGTAGTGAGTTCTCAGTCATTCAATCATCCATTGATGGACAGCTGGGCAGCTGCCAAGAATTCTATGGATCAGGTCTCTTTACTAGGTGGAAGGTGGGATATGTTAAATTTCTAGAGATTTGCAGCTCTAAAAATCTTAAGGATTCTAAGGGTAATATGGAGAATGAGAGAATTTAAGATTTGGGGGAGAAATGCCCTGAAAAGAATGGCCAAAGAAAATTAGTGGCTTTAATTGGTTTTAATTTTGACCAAAGTATATTATTAAACATTATTTTTTTTAACTCAACTTGTTAGTATGTTGTTTAGGATATTGTATCCTCATTTATAAGTGACATATGTTTGTGATTTCTCCTTTATAATAATATATTTTCTTCAATTTTAACATCAGGTGTACCCAGATCAAGTAGAATGATTTTGAAGTATTTCTTCTTTTTCTAGCATCTATAAGACTTAGCATGATCTGTTTTTTTAATTATCTTTTACTTTTATTTATAAATATTAGTTGTCTATTTTTTGATACTTAAAAAAAAGTAATAAATTAACTGATGACTCCATGCTGAATCTCAGAGTCAAAGCATTCCATAATAGACATACTCTTATTTGACAATGTGAATGTTACTTTCTTTGCATTATTATTATTATTATTATTGGTTAATGTAGCAATTGTCTGATTCCTTTTCTGAAAATATTTCTGTTCGTTTGTTCTTTACAAGGTTTTTGTTTCTAGTCCTTATCTTAAACATTGTTATTGTTATTTTAAAAAATGAGAGAAATTCAAGAAAAAAATGAAAACAACCACAAAAATGAAAATTTAATAAAGAATTCTGTTAACTTTCTGCCTAAATTATCACTATCCTACTACTGCATTGTTTTAAATTTAACTTTTACTAGCTGTCAATCCCCACCTACCGGCTTCCTTTTGTATTTCCCTACCCTATCTTTAAAAACAAACTAACCTTGGAAATGTTATTTTGGGATTTATTCGTTTGTTTGAATGACTGTATCAGATCATCTAAGACCAAATGAATGTTTCTTCACTGAGAGTGACTCTGTGTTCTTGTAGTGAAAGATCCTTCCCTAATTAATTTATAAAACTAATATGATTACAATCGAAATTATACATTTTGTCTCAATGAAATTATTCTAATGGTCTCTACAAAAGCCAACAGAACTGAAGCTGAGTTATTCTTAAAAAAGAAGAAAGGTTGTTTATACCAGCTGGTATCTAAACATATTATACAATTTAATAAGTAAATAGTATGAATATCGAAGGGGCACAGAAAGATAAATAAAAGATTATTTTTGACTTTATTTTATACTTTAACATCTTTGGATTTTCATTTGTGAGGGAATTAAAAATGGGAGAAGATTTGCAGTCAAATTTGGGCCATCTAACTGTTGGTATGTTATTATTGGAGCCCTTTATATGTTTTATTATTGGAGTATCTTCATGCTGTATTTATTTCTCTGATACTGTGTGTTGGACAATGTAGCTAGATACAATTTAGGTTGTGAAAGAGAATAGGAAGTTTTCAACTCCACTAGGGGCGCTGTGGTGCTGATTTAATTAATGCATTATTTTGATCATCTTAAAGCCTTCTGGAAATAAACTCTAAACTCTCTTCTGGAAAGATACCCCAAGGAGAAGTGCTGGGGAAAGCAGCCTGAATCAGGTAGAAGGAGACCTCTCCTGGAAGACTAAAGCTCTTCCCTGGAGGAATAATCACATCTATCATTCTTAATGGTTAACCCCTATAGATCTGGACAACTAAGCTGAGAAAGGTAGAAGAGGAATGTCTTTTCCCCATTATTTGAATTTTTTATTTTTATTCTTCATTTTTTTCATTCCTGGGATTTCTTATGGAGGGATTTTCTCTAATAGCTCCTCCTGGCCTCTGGCTCATTCCACACAGATAAAGTGGAAATAATTTATCTGATTAACACATTTGTGAAGAATAAATCAAGCTTTCTAGACTCAACACCCTCCTTTTTTCCTCTTAGGCACTAGCTATCTAGAAGCCAGAAATGTCCTCTGAGCCTCCATCCATAAGACTTCACTGGGATGATAGCCCTTGGGTAGAGGAATTACTTGTGGCTGAGTAACATTTAGTTTGGGGGTTCAGTTTGCAGAGCTTCCGTGGCTTTCCCACTAAGCTACATGCTCTAATATACCTAATAATAAAGGTAATATTTTGACTCCCCATCTGCCCTGATCTTTGTTTCTCAATTTATTTAGACCCCAAGAATTGTGCCTGTTCAGATGCTCCAACACTAATGTTTCATAAAGGTGGTTTCTTGAACTTTCAAATTAGATACTCACTGTGTATTCTATGGAACATGAGTTTTCTTTGAGGCTAACAGATGTTGCTTGTGAAAGGATTACATGGAAATGCATAATTCTAGGTAAAGCAAAATAAAATAGGTATCTTTACTGCAGGTATTCTTAGAGTCTTTACATGAAAGTATGCTCTGTAAATCTTAATGAGGAAATAGATTATACAGCATTTCTCATATATATGCATACCTGTAAGACTTTTTTATTTTTTATTAAGTCATAAACACATCTATCATGTATACATTGATGCCTTTATGGGGTCCAATGTTCTGATCTTATATACAATTAGGAATGCTTACATCAAACTAGTTAATACAGTCTTTACCTCATTTACTTAGTTATTATATTAAGACATTTATACTCTATACTTAATAGATTTGACATGCACCCTTGCAATATGAAAGGAAAGGAATGGTTCTGCTGTTTACCCTCCTTCCATCGAATCTCCCCCCCTCCCCTTCCATCCCCTTCTTCTTCCCTCCTTTCTCTTGGGCTATAGTTGTGATTTAGCTTTCTTATGAAAGTGTGAGTGATTACAAATTGGTTGTAATAGTACCGAGTACATTGGATACTTTTGCTTCCATTCTTGAGATACTTTACTAAGAAGAATATGTTACAACTCCATCCCAGAATCCTGAAGTAGTTTAGGGAACATGTGCCCCATGGAACATGTTTAGGGAAATGCTGAGTAATTCCATAAATAGTATGGGGGTCAATGGGCAGCTTGCCAAGAAAAAAACAAAATAGCTACCTATGAAGCATACAAAACTAAATTACAAAGAAATTTTTAAAAGGAAAAATCGAAAATATAAAATATTGGTGAATATAAAAATCTTAGAATAGGGAAGTTTTTCCAAACATTATAGCAAAGAAAAAACTATAATAGAATAAAAAAATTAACTTATCTAATGTTAAAATTGTATATAAACAATAACAAAATGCACCTAAAGAGGGAGAAATAAAAAACAAGGAAAAGGGTAGGAAAAAATACATATTTTTAAGAATATGTGACAATGGTTTAATGTTTCATATATAACAGTCCTCACAAATTAACAATAACAAAAAAAGGAGTAAATTGAGATAAGGATATAATTTGACAGTTCATAAAAAGAAATGTGATAAATAACTAGCCAGGCATGGTAGCTCACGCCTGCAATCCTACAACTTTCAGAGGCCCATGGAGGAGAATTGCTTGAGGCCAAGAGATGGAGACCAGTCTGAGTGAGAGGCAGTCACTATAAAAAAATAGAAAAAGAAACCAGGTGAGCTGGTAATTCTGTAATTACCATGCTGTAATTCTAGCTCCTTGGGAGGGGAAGGCATGAGGATCACTTGAGGCCATCACTTGAGGACATCAAGGTTGCCATTATATTACTGCAGTTCAGCCTGGGTGACAGAGAAAAACCTTGTCTGAAAAAAAAAAAAATAATAATAATAAAATTTTAAAAAAAGAAAGAAAAGAAAAGAAAAGAAATACTATGAATAACTATAGAAGCTAATAACTTATAGACAAAACTGCAAATAAAAATAATATTTTTATTACTTTATTTTAAAACTTTACTTATTTCTTTTTTACTTAGGAAAAAAAGAGCACTTTTCTGTATTGTTAGTTGCAAGAACGTAAATGAGTGGTTATAACCTTTCTGAAGAACAACTTGACAATCTGTTTAAAAGCCTTAAAAATGTACATAATTTTTGACTCAGCAATTTCACCTCTGGAAATTTATTATAAGGACATGATCATGCATTTTTAAAGATTTATATCCAAGTATAGCCACTTCATCATTGCTTATGATAACAAAAATGGAAATATCTGTAATGTCCTGTAATAAATATGACAGCTTCATGAGCTGGAATACTATGCAGTCATTAAAAATAATGTTGTACAAGAGTATTTAATGACCTGGAGAGATAAAGACATAGTAAGTAAAATAGCATGTTGTAAAACCAGAAATACAATACAATCCCATTTTATTAGAAAATCTGTACAGTAGAAAAGGTTATGCACTAAAAGGTAAATAGTGATTTTTGACTAGGTAGACAGGACTGTGTGCCACTTTTTTTTTCTCTTTGGATTTTAAATTATTTTCCAATCTTTTTGCAATTAAAATTATTGCTTTTTGAAATCAAGAAAAGTAAACATTAAATTGCAAAAGCTTAATATTAGTAACTCCGTTTTACTAAAAAATAAATCTGTGTGCATTTATTAGAATATCATAATTAGTGAAATATTAGCCTACTAAGTTTCTTAATGATATGGACCATGACTTTATTGTGTAGAGCCCAAATAATATTGACATTTAAATTAATGTAATTTGTAGTGAAACTTTTTTTACCAGTCACCTATAGATTTCCATGATCTCAGTAAGTGGTCCTTTGGGCGATATACAGATGGCAACAGCTACTCATCTTCAGATTACAAGCATGCAAAACTGTAAGCAAACCATTTCCTGATATAAACAGCTTTCACAAATTCAGACTTCTCAGAAGTCCAAATTTTACAGTTGATTCAGCTTGAACACCATAACCCCCCTGAGCTGCATCTAAACTACCCACATTATCTGAACATCTTCACAACCATCAGATCTGTTTACTCAGAACCTAGAGATAAAAAGTTAGTGGAAAGGAAAAGAAAATTGTCCCACTCGGATATCTCACATAATATAACAAAGAGGGCAAGACCCTTTATTCTTCAGACAGCCTGAGAAAGATTGTCTCAGTTCCAAAATGAAAACACTTGGTTTATCTAGTTCAGACTCCTATTATGCTCTTTGAAGCCGTGTTACTTAAAGCAATTTCATTCTACCACTGTCTCTTTTAAAGCACATCTGCAGAATTAAATTCCATGCACTGACAGAGATGCTTTCAAAAGCTCAGAATCAATTCTTCAATCATTCCACTTTCTTAGCTGTGATTAAAAACATGTGTCCCCTGATTAAGCTAATGAGAAATTGTTAATTGGCACAAAGCCCCCTTCTGCGCACACTTGTTAATGTCACCCTCACTTTGACAGGAGAAAGAATCAAAATCAAGGGCAGAGAGTTCTTAAGTGACTTCAATATTGGACTTAAGAATAGGAGCTTTATTTGGGGAGTGAAGGCTGTGGGTTCTGAGACCTTCACAGAGGAATAAGGAACGCCACTTTTCTGCTAATTTCATAGGGAAGCAGAAGGAAGACATGCAAAATAGGACAACAGTTGATTTGTTAATTTCTTTCTCTTCCTCACAGACATGATGGTATTCAATTTTCTTATTTGCTTTGTATGTAATGATGAATCCCTGTGATCAACCACAGCAGAGTGGAAACGCGGCCCTCCCTGAGGAATGCTAGGAAGGACCCCTCCCGGTTGGTCCATCTAGTTCCCTCTGGACTCCAATGAGCCAAATCATTATTTCATCTTATCCTGTACCCAAGACTGCTGTGGATAAGAAGGGTGGGGTATATTTTACTGGAGGAGGCACATATTTTAGTAAGATTATTTTTTGTTTTGTTTTGTTTTGTTTTTACAATTTCTATTTTGCTCCTAGATTTTCTTGTGCATCTTTGCATACCAATAATGATTCATTCCAAAGTCTTAGGATTTTCTAAAGCCAAACAAATGTCCTTCAAGGTGGTTGATTGGACCAGAATTTTTGAAGGGCTGTCAAGACAGTCTTTATCAAGACAGCAGGCCACAAATAAGGACTGAGACACCATGACATTATTATTATTATTATTATTTTGTTCAGAGCACTTTATTACAGGAAATAGAGATGGCTACCTTAAGTAAGCCCTCAGAAAGAGGTAAGCCTAGAGACCAAAGTAACCCAGGTTTCTGAGAAATCTCCCCCCCCCCCAAAAAAAAGAGAGAAGAAATATGAGGGAGGTATGGTGGTAACATCTGAAAGTCCACTAATTTAATGGACTCATCAGTAGGGCATGGCTGGAATCCCCTTCCTAGAACCAAGCACTCAGTAGATTAGTGGATCAGGTCAGAGAGAAAAGGCCTTGCAGCTTGAAGGGTGTGAGCTGCTGCTGGAACTTCTGAGAGGGTTCTGCAACCAGCTGTCACCCTGTCCAGGTGATTGGGTATGATTTGATGACCAAAGAGGAGACTGTTAGGAAAACGCTGTTTCTAAGCAATGGGTTAGGGATGAGGGACCCAGACAACTTGGCAGTGGTGGGTGGTATCTTTTCTCCGCCCTGTTAGATGTCAAACAGTGGAAAAGTGCCACAAAGAACTAGGCCAAGTAGAGTTAATAGCAGAGATTAAGAGCATCTGCAAACAAATAGATCCATCGAGCTACTTCCGCGTAGCAACGACTCAGCAAGGCCCGGCCTGAAACTGCCTCTACCTAGATACAGCCAATGTGGTACCATGCCACTGGCCCGACCCTGTCACTCACCTCTTCCCCCGCCTTCTTTCCCTGCCTCTTCTCCACAATAAAAAAATAAATTAAAAAAAAAAAATTAAGTTTGGGGGCATTAATGTGAAATATTTATTAGCCATTCAAGTGAAGGTGTTAGTCTCGAGCTAAGATGAAAGAACGGGGTAGAGATTTAGGTTTCGAGGGGGTCAGCACATGGACTGTATTGAAGTACATGAAACAGGTGGAAATATACAAAAGACTGACACGAAGACTAAAACCATGGACTGAAATCGGGGGAGCTTCAAAATTTTGAGGTTGAAGACATGCAGTGCGGAATAAGCAGGAGTGGCCAGGGAGGTGGGAGGCTAACTCACGGAATACTGTGTTTAGATGCCAGATGAAGAGAGTGTTTTATCTTCCCTCAAATATCTCTTCCACTGGCTCCAAGACACATCACTCTGCCCACCAAAGTAACCTGAGATTCTTCTTTCAGAAACATCAGGAGAATACACACTTCTGAAAAGAAAAGAAGTTTCACAAAGTTCCCATCGATTTTTTTATTCTTTTTTATGGTAACCCCAAGCCCTTTTCCAGAAATACTAGGAACAATTATGTCACAAATGACAGATTGACTTTTGGGGCTACACTGCAAGAAGCAAATATGATCAGGACTATGGCTTTTATGAATCTTTACTGTCACAAAATTTTTATTGCTGGAAGGACAAAATTAGCAGGGTTATGTTCTTAACTCTCAAGTAGCTTTCAAGAAGATATAAGATATTTGTAAACATGAGAAACGTTTGAACATAAGCACCTTCCATACCTTTTAGCTGAAATCAAATGTATTGAACACAGGCACACTCTAATTAACAGTTACAAAAGAATACATAAAGGTGCTTTGCTGTTGCAGATATTCAGATAAAAGACATCTACTAGGTTCTAATTCTGCAATAAGAATATAAGTTTTATAGACACGTATATTTTCAATGTCCTTCTGACAGGCTGTAGATTAACAGTTCTCATTAAGTTAATCTCACTTGCAGAAGAAATAAAAATTTCACATATCCAAATCACAAACAAAAATGTAAGTTTTAAACTAGTATAAAATACTAACTATAAACAACAAGTTAACATAGGGTGATATCAATGAAATTTATGTGGTTATGTGGGTACATAGAGGCAGGTTAGGTGTCTGCCTAAGAGGAGTTTCATTCAGACTGTGGAGCTGGGAAGGAGAAGGGAAGACAGTCAAGGGAGTCTGTCTGCAGGAGGTGATGCATAAAGCCTTAGTCTTAGAGACTGAATAAAAATTATTGGAAAAGAGGAATGCATAGATCTGAAAAATAAATTTAAAAATGAAAATAAGACAGCATGTCTAACCCAGGGAAAAATGTTCACTGTCCTCACGAAGGACAACCTGATTTTGCCATTTATAATGCACACCGTTTTGCCCAAATTTTTGAATAGAAAAGACAAAAAGGAAGTGAATCATAGGTAGATATGGCTCAGGAGTGAGAATGTTCTTTCTTTTAGAAAATAGACATTTCAGTACTTAGAGATAAGGGAAATCATGTACAAAACTTCGTCTCACATTATGGAGGAAAAAAATGATAGATTTATCCAACATTTAGAAAAAGAGAGAGAGAGTTGATAAAATTTAAGCACATTTTGGAATCTGGCCTTTCGTACTACTTTCAAAATTTTTAAAAAGTATAAAAAATATAGTAAATACATTTTATGACGGTAAGAAATACACCAATATACTCACGAATATTCACACAATACTTGAATCTAATCTGTTTGGGAGTTTCCGGAATCAAATGAGACACAAAAGCAAGTACCTAATCATAAGAAGAAAGACACATTGCATTCTAATGATTAAAAAAAAAAAATGACTTAAAGTTGGAAGGCTTCAATTTGACTTCTAACTCCTTACATAAAGCTAGGTAGCCATGGTTATTTTGAACCTCATCTTGTTCATCTTATAGGTAAACAAGAAGGAATTCCTGTAAATGATTTATATATTTATTCCGTGTATTTGGTTTTCAAACTAGAATGATTTGGCTTATTAATTAACAAATAACTGACAACTAGACATCATCAAAAGAGTGGGTATATATAACTGAAGACTGTTAAGAAGATATTAAGCATAGAATTATTTGCAATGAATTCCCTCTATGACCTGCCTATCAACTACATTCTGTGAGTCTATGGAATGTAGATAATATTGAGTAGGCTAAAATGCCATACATTATAGAGTATTTATTATAGATAACTAAGTTTAACACTATGTTCTACATATGCTTTTTATTATTATTTGTAATGATCTAATTATATAGCTTCAATTTTGTGATAAACTACATTGTAGAAAGAGGATAATAAAGCTAATATATCTGAATTTCTTTACTTATACTATATGCATATATAATGTATATGTATGTGTGTATACGTACACATAACAAACACACACATATTCCATTGTAAAATTCTTCAAAATGTCTAAGTGTTTACTGAGGCCTACAGGACATTTTTGAGGACAGAGCAGATTAAGCGGTTTGGAAAAAAACAGATACCATATTAAACCTAGTATGATGAAAACGATAAGCATGTATTATAATGCTTTTGAACTATACAATCCAATAATAACTAATATAATCTTTCTACTAATGACATCATTTTCTCTTAGAAAACATTTAAATTAAATCCTTTGTTACTAGGAAATGTTATAACTTTTGGGAGAATTAGGTCATGTAAGAGAGTTGCATCTTAATACACTATAATTTCCAAACCAATTTAGAATGTGTCAAAAGTCATTCAGTTCTCTGAAACCATACTTCACATAGTTTTTTTTTAAATTTTCTTTTTAAATAATAACTCAGTATATGGTTCTATCAGTATAATCACAAATACATATCATGAATAGTCTTGGAGAAAACTTCTTTTTTCAAAATTATTTGATGATAATAAATAAATAACAAAGAAAATGACTTATAGAAATAATTTGCAATTTTGATGAATAAATTTTTTGTTAATTTTCTATTTAAAAATGTGTGCACCAATTAAAATTGGATCATATGTTAACAGGGTCTCTACTAAATGGTTAACATATTAAATATAGCACATCAATTTACTTAATATATGAAATATAGTGCATTAATTATACCCTTTAATGAGTGTTTTAAAAGTTAACTTTTGCAGATAATTTATAGCCAAGAGAATAAAATGTCTTCTGCTTATTTCAGTATTTTCCTATTTAAATAATATCTCTTTTAAAATTTATTACAAGTTGAAATTTCATGTTTAGAATATAAAATTTGAAATGCATCCAAAGGGTATTTTTTTGGTTATATTTCTCCTTCACCAGCCATGACCTACCTTGATACAGTAAACCTGTTTAGTGAAAAATGATGTTTTGGACAGACAGCATTTTTGGATTTAGAACACTTTAGAAATTTGGTAAGAAATATTAATAACATATGAGGAAAAATCTATCTAAGAGTCTTAGCTTTCTAATTTTTTTTTTTATCATTCATTAACTGCTTAAAAGAATGGGGTCTAGAAACGTGAAAATGATATGACCTGCTACACAATAGGTAGTCAGTAAATATTTGTGGGATAAATAAATGAGTAAATGACTGAGTGAATAAATCCATGAGGGAAATTATCTTCAAGAGGCACATTGCAATCATCATTATGAAATAATCCTTTTTAAAACTGACAGGGTATAATGAAAATTATTTTTAACAGTGCAATACTATCTTATTTCCATGCATTAATAGAGAAATTTTTCTTAGAACCTGAAGCTCTATTACTGACTTTAAATACCTATTATCAATTCTTTCCATTTATTACCCTAGAACATCTGTTCTCTCTTTACCATGTCTACTTTCATCGCCCTTGAGTCTTTGATCCTAAATGGAATGAACAGTTCTTGTAACTTACTCTTCTTTAAACTACAGTCATCTACCTTTAAAAATTACTTAGCAATCTTGCTAAATTCTTCAAATACAGATAGTACTTTATCATTTTTCAAAAAGAACATTCAAAAGCATTTTAGACCTCAAAAAAGGAAAAGAGCTTGTAGAAAGAAGTTACTATAATGCTGCTGTTGTTATTAAACTGTGTTTGCTTGCCCGGACACTTTTGTTCTGGGTGGGGCATACGTAAATTGGAGAGGGAGAGCTGTGTTCTGTTGGTAGGTAGGAGTAGAAAATGCAGGATCCGCATCTCTTTTCTCTGTTGGTGATGCAGTAGCTTTAGGAGGGCAGGATCCCTGTAAGTTAACCTGTCAGTGTCATGTTTCCACTGCACTGGGCTCCCAAACTAAATTCCTCTCCTCCTTTGCTTTTTAGATTTGCCCCTTAGTTGCTTCTTACATTATTTCCAGGGTTTATAAGTAAAACTTAGTCTGAGGATCTGGGAGAAATAAAACAGTTCACCTGTTCTGGATTAGAGTCCTAGAAAGTCATTGTTTTGTAACTCCAAATGTTGTGATTTCATATTCTCGTTCATGTTCCTACTACAGACTACAGAATATACATTTTTCTCTCCTGTATTCTGAAATAAATGCTGATTTATTTATATTATGATTGCTGATTATTATAATTAAATTCTACATAAACTCTGCATAAAATTAACTCTACATAAAAATAAACTCTAACATAAAAATAATTATTTTAAACTCTTACAATACTCTAACTAGGATAGGGTTACTGATAACACAAAGCAACTCTTTTATATCTCGTAAGCTTCATGAAAATTACCAACATGCTACTTGAATAAGAATAGATTCTATTTGTGTACAATTTTTCAGAAAAATTACAATTATATATAGTTTTATGTATCCATATCACAGCTATAACAACACAATCTGCGCACAAAGAGATAAAGTATATTATTTCATCATGAAGAAATTGTTCTATAAAAAAAATTTAATAGGTTTTTATGGTGAAGATGCTATTCTTGGAAAGACAAATTTTGGTACTCCTAAATGCTTTCTTGTTTATCTGTGAAGTTGCTAAGGAGTCTCATGTTATTTCAGCCAATCTTTAATGTAAACATTCAATATTTGACCTATAATTTTAGTTTCTATAATTTTTTTTTCACCACTACTGACTAATATATGTTAAGCTATTTGAACAACAGAATGACAGTGCGCTCATTAAATATTATGTTCTAGGATATGGTTTCAGTTTTTTGACCCTTGGGCTAGCAATACAAAAGGATTTCATCTTTTTTGTTTTCAGAATTTTACACACTTATAAGTTAGGTATTCTCATTTCCATCTTAAAAATCATAGATGTGATAACAAAACACAGTATCTGCTCCCTTGGCTAAGTAGGCAGCTGTTTCTCTCTGAAGCCTTTCACTTTCTCAGGGCGCTCCCAGCTAACAACCCCAGGGTCTCTGTTGGAAAGACATGCAGTATTTTCTCCCCTCCTCACTCTCTCTGAATCCTTCATCCTAATGGCCTGTCGCTTTTCTTCCCTTGTGTGGGACAACCGTAGGTGGCTGGTACTAAAGACAGGAAGAGATGAAGATTTCCATTGTTTCTAATCTCAGACTCCTCAATACTCTAGAGAAGAAAGTACAGGGTCACCTTCCTGGAAAGGAGTAAATATAGGATTATTCAAATTATTACTTGAGTCCATTATCCTATCAGAGGGAATAAAACACTAGCTAAAACCAAATGCTTGAATCAGATGATAAATACTGTAAAAGGTTGAAGAGTGGGAGAGGAGTATGACGCGGTATCGAGTAGGATCAAGGAAGGGATAGAAGAGAGATGCTGATATCAGTACAGTGGAAGGCTAATGCCAGGAAGATAGCACAGCGTCCATGAGGTTAATGGAATATTATGCATCTTAAAGAAAGATGGAGACTTTACCTCCTTTGTGTTTACATGGATGGAGCTGGAACATACTCCTCCCAGTAAAGTATCCCAAGAATGGAAGAAAAAGCATCCAATGTACTCACCCCTACTATGAAACTAATTCTTTTAGTAGACCACAGGAAATGTATAATGTGTTACAAGGCCATGTGCTAACTTGAAAGTTTATTTACATCAAAAATGAATCAAAACGATTCAACTGCTTGTACATGAGATTGTGCTTGCCCAGGATTAGGCACACACAGGGGGAAGTTGGAAGTTGTCAACTGGTGGTGATCAAAGGTCCCCCCACCCCCGCCCCGTAAGTGATGAATCCAATTAACTCTGATTCTAGACAGCCCTGCCCGTCTCTTTAGTCATGGCTTTTCAAAATGATTCAGAGTCAAAATGCATTTTATTCAAATGACATGTCTTTATATTCCAATGTATATCAGAAACATAAGCTGTATTTTGAAAGTTCAAGTGAGTAACCATTGATATCAGATGAATCCACCTGGACAGAGTGGCTGTTTAGATGGACGCAGCCATTCAACCCAGGGTAATGATGATAGTTGCTGTTTAATTTTACCCCCAGTGCCTCTTTTATTTCTGTACTTGATTTTAATTGCAATACATAGAGAAAATTGTAATTCACAGATGTAAGAAGCTGTAAATAGTACCAGATTTGCTTGTTTGCAGTAGCTCAGTTTGTAGTTTATGGACACTACTAAATTAAACATGGATAGGGGAAAAAATATTTCAAAACCCAAAAATGTTAACCTGACAGCATTCTTGAATGTGTTGATGCTCTTTAAAGCAATTCAACATTTTCTTCTCCCAGGGACAGTGTTTAAAAGTTTAAATAGGTATTTTTCAATAAAATTCTAATTAAATCTTTATGTTACCTTTAAAAGTACATTTGCTTCCGCAGAACCTGGCATAAAACCCGGAAATTGACATAACAATTTACTCAGGTGGTTCTAAGTAACAACAGTGAAGATTTAGCAGACTAGCTTACTACTGCTTATACCTCGAGCCCTTGATACTCAAAAGAAATATTTCTCAAACTTCCACATGCATAAGAATCACTTGAAAATCTTATGAGGAAGAAGATTCTGATTCTTAAAATGTGAGATGGAGTCTGGGATTCTGAAATTCTAACAAGCTCCCTGGTGGTGCTCCGGTGGCTGGTCAGAGGACTGTGCTTCCAATAACTAGGCTGGAGCATTGCAGTTGTTTGCAGTGGAGGCTCAAAGGAGAACGCAGACACCGGGTAAGAGGAGAAACAACCCAGGAAACCAGCACACGGAGGCCAGACAGCGTGTAGGAGGGCAAATTGGATCTGCTCAGACATTTCTCCTAAGACTACTTTTTTTTTTTCCCCCCATAGGTTCTCTTATCAATTTTCATATTATCCATTCAGAGTGACATAAAATAATTTCATAATCTCATCTAGTAAGTTTAATCATTTCGTAACCTGATGTGGGCTTCGTATAATTCACAGAAAGTGATCTCTTAATACAAAGGCAGATTCATTTCACTTTAAAACCGAGGTCAGTCTTCATCTTGGAATCAGCCTGGACTGCCTCCTGCTCGGTTCTTATACAGACACCAGTCCTGGGGGGTCTAATTTGCTTTAGGATTAATACAAATTTTACATTTGAACATTAAGAATGCCTTGTTCTAAACTTTAGAAAGGAAAAGCCTGCCTCTAAGTTGCTGACAGGTAATATTTGATGATCTATGGGGAAGTTATTTAAAATAATTTTTAAGTTACCATCTCAGTATAAATTACATCCTGAATTCATGATTTTTTTTCCCCTCCATGTCAGCACTAAATTTTATTTTTGGTTATTAAGACAAGAAATTTATTTAGAATGTTTCCTTTTTTGAATACTATTTTTCATACTTTTGGCTCTCAGAGCGATTTCCATAATCATGGGGAATTTTTCTTCTGTACTGATCTCAACAGTATGTTAGCACTTTCATGCACAGACTAATTAGACCTTAATTTTAGTTCATAGGATGTGCTCTATCTCACACTTATACAATGTAAGATATATATCACTGCCTTACATTTTTTCTATTCAAATGGAAATTATACAGAAATGTAATCATAATTCTAATGACTAATCATTCATTGCTAAAGAACTTATTATAGTGGTATAACTAGAAATGCTAATATTATATTGATGGTGTTCCTTCACGAAGCATTTATTTATGGAAACACCTAAATGCAGAAATGTTTACTGTGTCATCTACATTATGCCCAAAAGTTCCATTAAAAATAATCAAGTATCTTTGGTTCACATTCATCCAACAATTTTACTTTTCACATTTTAACCATACAGATCATTAATTTTATTCTTATGATATAAGCACCTTAACTTAGGTTTTCTACTTTTAAAATCTTCTTTATTATAATAAACTAGAGTTCACTTTATGTTATTTTGTTAGAGTTACACTTTTATAATATTTCTAATGGTGTTTTGAACAAAATATCTCTTAGAAGATTATAGATTCACAGGAGTCCATTCACCTGTCTTCACATTGAACTGTACTGAATCTAACTCAATGACAGTAAGTTCTTTCCAATCAGTCAGCTCCCCGCTTTAGTCAAGACTCTCTAGTTAAACCAAATTCCAAAGAAACAAAGAAAAAAGGAAGTTTCATTCTCAAGAAATTATATTTGTTTGTGGAAATGCAATTAGCAAAAATCAGCATGGAATTAAGGTTAATAGACCACTGTTGCATAAGTATGCAAAAGTTTTATGAAAAACATAATCTTTTAAAGAAAGTTTATATTTGGGTAGCCCAGAAGAAGGAAAAACTCCTTTCCACATGGAGAGAGGGCAAGGGTTTCAGTTATGAGTCAATAAATTTGGCGAGAGCAGAAAGTGTTAACTCTGGAACGTGGATTAGAGGAGAGAGATGCATGCCTCTGGCTTTCTTCCTATTGTATTCAGCCTCCTTCACACAGCCATGTGCTTTTTTGAAGGGTACACTATGTCAGTCCCCAAGGGACAAAAGGAACCAGGCCTCTTCATGAAGTCATTCAACTATTGCTCGTTGTTTTCCAAAATTCAGCCATCTGCTTGTGCACCGACAGAACTTATATCTTGATGTACAGTCACCAGCTAACAACATTTTTCTGGGATTACTTTAAGTTAGAGGGCCCTGACACTAAGTTCAAGGTGATAGAAGTGGTGGTGGGATGTCTGGATTAATCTCTGAAGGGGAAGGGAATGTATGGTCCTTCTTTTTTCTTTCTTTCTTTTTTTTTGTTTATTCCAACCAATTTTCAGAAATGACCCTGTGATTGTGAGACCCATAGCAGGTATCTCAGAAGATAGTAGCAAAGGCAGATATCTGAATAGCCTGGGTTTTAGATAACATGCCAGCCCTGGGCCTGCCCAAATGTTTTATGAAAGAAAAATAAACTTTTATTCAATTGAAGCCATTGTTGTTTTGGGACTTGGTTGCAACAACAAACATATCCTAACTCAAACACAGCGCTGTCACTCTACGCTCATGTTGACCTGTGTCTTACCTATGACATACGTTTGGTGGAGGCTGCTATTCAGGTCATCATGTGCAGCCTTATATTATCTGCAACTGAAAGTTGCTGAACCAATATATATTAAATTTATGAATATAGGTTGAGTTCAGAGACTAAAGTGTATTATTATTACATTGGGAATTTTCTTAGAGAATATAGTGTTTTTTATTCAATCAATATACTGACTGAGTACCTATTTTGTAAACTGTACTATTCAATTAAGATTTCTTTTCAAGAAGTTTAATTGCAAGAGAAAAGTATTTTTAGGATTTGTGTGGGGAGGGATAGTCCATGCACTGCTCAAGAGATTCAGAACTTTATCAATAAGCAAAATAAAACCAGATCATCAGAAGAATGCATGGTGGTCCTTTACTATCTTGACTCCTAAGAGAATGATTTTAAGTAATTTAGGGATTTAGTACATTTTTTATTGGCCATGGAGAGACATTGAAAGTCTTCAAAAATAGGTATTGGTGAACATATATTTTAAGATATTAAAGTAGAAATAATATGCAGGACAGACTGGAAAGGGAAAAACTAAAGGTAAGATCAACTACATAATCGTTTTAAGGAAGTAAGTAGAAAATCAAAAAAATCTGGAGTGGAATGAGTCTGCAGATGGATGAAAAGATGAAAGGGGTTACATTATTAATTGATTACCTGGTGGCAAATTAATTTTAAATGCCACAGATATTATGTGTTTAAGAACCAGTGATAACCGGTAAAGTTTTCAGTTTTAGGTAATAATTTTTCTTATATAAGTAAAACTTGAAACTCTACAAACATTTTAAGCCAGCAAGTTTAAGTTTAAATTCAAAAATTTTTTTTTCTTTTTCCAAAATGAGCTAAATTTGGTATAGGTAAAAACTATACTTCTTTTAAAAAGTTACTAAGTCTTATCTCAGTCTCATCTTTGGTGAGGAGGAAGACAATGATGGGAACAAAAAAAGAGATTCAGACATAATGTGTCCAATCCTCCAAAATGCAGAGGAAGGAGGCACCCAGCTCCCTCTGTTTTAAGTATCAGGTTTTTATTACCTCCTTCTTATCCATGCAGACCTTCTAGTTTACCACCACCTCTGAATCCTCGATTACAATGGCAAGGGCAGACGGGGAAAAGTTTAAGGCTAGCCATAAACCGGAGAGAAAGAGTTAGGGTGAAATGTGGGTAGAAGAGAAGAAGGTGAGGGAGAAAAAGGGAAAGATAGCTGAGCTGCCTGTACCTTGTTGGAAGAATAAAAGCCATAAACATCATTAATGGGAAATTAGAAGTTATGATGAATTCTAAAATTTATGTGAAAAAAATAAATACAAAAGCTGGGAACATTTGAAATTAGAGTACATTTGGTAAGACTATCCTTGGTAGATAATAAAACACATAATAAATCTACAATAAATATAAACTAATATTGGTACATGAAAAGAAAGACAGAAAAAATGGAATAGAATTGAAAATCTAGAAATATTTATAAATACAAAGACCTATGTAATTAAATATGTTAGTGGTATGTTAATTTAGTGGAGAAAATGGATTACTTAATAAATGGAATAGGACAGCCAGAGGCTCATCTGAGGGAGAGTAGAGTTCTGCCCTCTACCTTACTCACCCAGATAAACCCCAGACAGAGGAAAGATTTACCGAAAAACCCAAACTCGGCACAAATTTTGTGCCGAAAAAACTCGGCTTATACTCGGGTATATACGGTAAACAGGAAAAGGAAACATGAAATAATAAAGCAGGATATTTTCGTAATCAATTAATACAGAGGATATTTTTAATGAATACAGAAAAATCTGAGAACCATAAGGTGAAGATTAATAAATCTGACTACATACATTTTTAAAAGATCTTTCATGGTAAAATATAACAAAATCTAAAGACAAATTGTTAAGTATTTTTAATATGTCAGACCAAGGGCTATTTTCTTTATGGTATAATGAATATTTAAGAATCGGTAAGAAACTATTCTGGTTGAAATATGAACCTGAACATGGGCATGAACAGGGCATTTCACAAAAAGAAGCAGACATAACTTTTAAATATATAGAAAATTTTCAACTCCATTCACAATCAAAGAAGCACAAATTAAATTTCAATGAGATTTCATGGAGCCTCTCTCTGATGTTTAATGGATAAGGCTGTCTGATCAGAGTGCATACTGGAGGGCAATTTGATAAAGTCTATTGATTTCAAATCTGCGTATATTGGGACCCAGCTGTTTCATGTCCAACAGTTTATCTTACAGATGCACTAGTAAACTTTCACAAAATCATATTTAAAAAGTGTCTCTTGCAGCATTGTTTGTCTCAGCCAAAAACTAGGGGGAAAGTTACTGGTTAGAAACTTAGTAATAAATTAAAGCAACCCTACAATGGAATAAATTAAAGCAACCCTGACAGCCATTCAAACACGAGGCAGACTGCTGTGTACTGACAAGGCCCAGTCTCAGACAGATTGCCAGGGGACAACAGTGTTCTTAACATGCTTCCATTTGTTTTAAACCACGATTGCTCTGGCTGTTGCGTGACTAGTGAATTGGTTGTGGTGATCAGTGAAGGTCAGAAATCTCTCACTTGCCCCTCCAAGAATGACAATTCTTTTTTTCTAATGCACTCTTTCCCCAAATCCTTAAAAAAAGATTCCTTTATATTTTTAAATTCTCTCCTTAAGTGCAATTTTTCAAAGCAGTCTCCTCTTACTTCCCAAACTGAAGCAGTCACCAGCTTTGTCTCCAGTGCCACTTTTTGCAATCTCTCTGGTTGATCACAGCTTCTGGTTCTACACCTCTGGAGCCTGGCAGCGGCCTCCACTGACCTGAACTTGACCTCACGGTAGGGACTACATCTGTTCTCCTGTCACCCTTCACCCTTGGTCTAGCATACTGTCTGACATTGAATAGGAACTAGGTTCTCAATCAATAACTGTTGAAATTTTCAGTGAGTATTGATTAATTATTAGATACTGTAAGTGGCTCTCAGAACCATTTTGCTGATCTGTCAATACACAGAAGCAAGGAATGTCTCAGACTGCTGCATTTCAAGTGAATTTTAGATTATTTGGGCTTTTCACCTCAATTTTTTTTTTTTTTTTTCAGTTTTTGGCCGGGGCCGGGTTTGAACCCACCACCTCCAGTATACAGGGCCAGTGCCCTACCCCTTTGAACCACAGGCGCCACCCTCACATCAATTTTATACTATAGCTCAAGTCTATTATATGATTTCATGTCTATAACACTATGTATAATTATGTAGTAAGTCAAATTGTCTGGCTTATGTATTTTCTTACATCCCAGAATGCTATTTTACTTACAGATAAAGAACATACATGTCTAACATAAGTCCTTTTATCTACAATATAAAATCATTAAAGCCTAAGTATGTATATCAATAAAACTTTTAGAATAGCAAGACTAAATTTGGAGAAAACATAACTAGGTATGAAAAAATATACTTTGACCAGTTGATCAATATACAAGAAATACCAAAATAATCGCTATAAAATCACTATCGATTTACAAATTTTCTGTCTTAAACAAACTAGTAATGTGAATCATTTTTCTTAGATTTTCTAATACTGTGTTTTTGTAAGAAAATGGATTAAACATTTTGAAATGATATTATTGATAAAATGACCTTGAAATTAGTAAAAGTAATCCAAGGTTTAGTCTTCAATGAATACAAATGGTTATTTAAATACAGAACTGCTTGTTTTAAGTTTAACAAAATAGGAAAATTTACAAGAAGAAGAATGTGTTATTTGAAGAAGAATGTCTCTTTTAATTCATTTACCATTTCTTACAACCCAGAAAACAAAATGAAATGTCCCCTTAGATAGGAATTACTGCATCTAACCTGCCAAATATTCACATACAATGGAACAGTTAAAATGTCCTATCTTCAGAGTGAATGTGCTTAATAAATATCAAACATAATAAAACCAATATTCTGATATACAGGGAGATACAAACAACTTCTAAAAACCTACAGAAGACATATTTACTTGAAGAAAATATATTCTGCCAAGAAAGGAAAATATAATTAATAGATCCTTGTTTTCTGTACATAAATATGGTGGCATTTACACTTAAGCTATATCCACAAGTATGATTTTTTAAAATGTCCATTACATTTTAATCCTGTATTTGGTAAAAACAGTAAAATTTGCCCCTAATTCTCACAAAAGTAAAAGTAACAGTAAGAAACCAAACCTAGGACCAGATTTCATTATTACAGGATTTGCTAAATTGAGTCTTCCAGGACTGTAAAATACTGGATAACTAGGACGTTCCTAAGAAATATAAAAATTTGGTCCAAGACTTTAAAAACTGAAACTGGCCCCATTAAAGCAGAGAATCCAATTATTTCCTAAATGACATAGCAAAAAGGATCAGAGTTTGCACAAACTCTGGTAATATACAAGTTGTTTTATGCTTTAATTGAGCAATTTGCAATGTTGATATGTCCTATTTTTTTTAAGTGTCAGTAATCTAGATATGAACTCAAATCCCCCTATAAGAATAAACTACTCAACTGTATACAATCTTCAGCAGGGACTACTAAAAAACCACTATCATTCCCAAGAACTGCTGACAGTGGAAAATCTCAAATAAAATGCATATTAGGAGATAATTATTATCATTAAACTTTGGTCACACAGATTGCGTACACAGTGTTAGACATACAATATTATATATACTTCTAATATGTTAAAGATCATTTTAATTTTGTTTCACACCTTAAGTTAAAAGCCTGTTAGGATCATATAGATATGATATTATCATAATGAATATGTGTGTGTTGCCATTGTTTTAATTTTTTTAATTGTAAAATCCACATCTATTCACTTCCTTTGGGTCAAAATATATTTTAAACCACTGAAATCATGTGGCAGAGTTTAGAGATAGAAAGAATTCTAAAGCTCCTTATTTAATCCTTTTACAGATGAAGAAACTAAAAATTGTAATTCTGTGAGATTAAGAGAGCCCCCGGTCCCAGAGCACATTTGTTAGCGTGGTCAGGACTTGGGTACAAGTTTTTTTTAATCCTAAAAAAATTGTCAGAAGTTACAGTGAAGAATCACAGTTGCCAGCTAGAGACCTTTGGAAAACACATAATGAAATATGTATTTATTGTCTTTAAACAATTTGAATGTCTTTCGGTTGAACACGTTCTCTGCGTTTCTGTGTCTACCTATCATCCCTCTCCTCCCCTCCCCTCCCCTCTCTTCTCCCCTCCCCTCTCTTCTTCCCTCCCCTCTTCTTCCCTGTCCTCTCTTTCCCTCTCCTCCTCTCCCATCCCCTCTTCTTTCTTTCTTTCCTCCTCTCCTCTCCTCCCCTCCCCAACCCTATCCTCTTCTCAACCACTAGGTCCAAACAGGTGTAATATGTTGACAAAGAATTTTAGTATTTGTACAATGAAGAAATTGAAATGAATGTTTCTGACATTACTTTTACAGCTGATTGAAAACAAATATTGTAGTGAACTAAATAATTGCTGCTGTTTTGTTAATGACCTTGCTCTTAACACCCCTCCCCCCAGCGAACATGCTAGAAGTCTCCTTGGAAGGCAGAAAAATCTCTTAGATTCTTAGAAATCTCTTCATCGGAGGTGGATGGACATTGTTTGCAACAAAGCTGTAGATTTTGGCCCTTCGTGGCGTAAAGAGGAGAGATATATACTACTCCATGAGATGGAGGATTTGAAATGTTTGCAAGAAGGCAGGGAATTACAGTTTACCGTATATACTCGAGTATAAGCCGAGTTTTTTCCGGCACAAAATTTGTGTCAAAAAACCCGAGCTCAGCACAAATTTTATGCCGAAAAAACTTGGCTTATACTTGAGTATATACGATAAGTTCTTTTAGGAGACCAAGGGATGCTATCCCATGGCACAGCATTTTGTTTTATCCTGTTATTATTTTACTGTCTCTTGAACTTGATTCTAAATTTCTTTAGGAGAGTTACTTCTGTAAGATCTGGGTCTGCTCATTAGAAGTATAGTAGATTCTCAACAAATGCATATAGATTAATTACTGAGCTAAAGAAAACAGGTTGAGAAACTTTGTCTCATCTATTAAAGATGTTCTAGCATCAGAATAATCAAAGAACTTCAAGATTGTAAAAAGTATTCAAAGGTATTT
Source organism: Loris lydekkerianus (assembly GCA_963574355.1). Taxonomy (NCBI): domain Eukaryota; kingdom Metazoa; phylum Chordata; class Mammalia; order Primates; family Lorisidae; genus Loris; species Loris lydekkerianus. The sequence goes on from CAUYPK010024625.1 coordinate 64,936, forward strand.
GCTTTTAATAATTCCTTCAGAGATGCATAATTATGGGCAGATATATTAAACAACTCTCCCAAGGTCTCACAGTTGGCTATTGACAGATGTAAAATTCTGAGATTAATGCCCTTAATCCTTGTTTTCTTGCCTTCTTCATATTCATTTCTGTTCTGTTAAAAAAAAAAAAAAAAAAAAAAAAAGAAGGTAATGGGATCCCAGGGCATAAATATGATCTCATAAATGTCAATAACCAGGGGGAAACAGAACGGTGATTTACTACCCAGTCTTTCTTCATAACCTAACACTTTGTTTCAGTAGATTGAGTACATAGAATCTCCTCACTATGTGTTAATTTAAATAAGGTCTCTTTACTTTTTTTGGCATTTTTAGCACTCTGTAAATAAGTATGTTCACTACTGTTACTTCTGTTGATGTGCTTACTAGAGAACAGTATTTGGTTGACTACACACTATTATCATTACGTTAACACTTGGCTAAGCAAGAATTTACAGAAAGAAATCATTTTAAACTCATTCTTATTGAAGAGTTTTGACATGCGTACAGAAACTCTAGTCATACGTCTATGACAACTGCCTTATTAATTTGATTATGCCCCAAGTTCAACAGCTAAAGATTGTTTTATTTTTCTTTGATTGAATTAAATATACTAACATCTTCAGGGCACAATTTGAGAACTTACATTTGAACTGGAAAAAAAAAAAAAAGTAATTTCCTGTGTTAAGTAACATTATTTGGGGCTGGAAAAATGAAACGCTTTCCAGAAAAAATATATCTAAAGTCCAGTGAAGAAACAACCGGTGAGAAGCGAGTGGTGCTTTGCACCATGTTCATTTTCATTAATGGGAAGAATATTTATTGAAGGCCTATTATGTTCCATGCCATGATGATGCACCGAGGATAGGAAGGAAATGATAAATTCAGTACCATATGGTAAGTGGTGGTGTGAAGTCCGGGGCCAGATTCTCTGGGGGCTACAGAGTGGCTATATCATGTATGTAGCATGTGATGCTGTGGGGAGTGGGGTGGGGAGTCAACACAGAAGCACTTTCAACATAGTGCTTGACCTGAGCATGAATGATTGGTAAGAGTCAAGAATTTAAGAAAGTGTGGGGGAAGCGCCTATGGCTCAAGGAGTAGGGCACTGGCCTCATATACCAGAGGTGGTGGGTTCAAACCTGACCCGGGCCAAAAATAGCCTGGTGAATTGTGCATGTCAGAAATCTATCACTATTATATTATGAAGTTGTTGCTATAAACTATTATACATTACTCTTCAGTTCACTAGAAACAAAAAAATATGGTGAGTCTAAAACCATTTTTTTTTTCCAAAGTTAAACCCCTTTTAAGAAAATAATTCATCTCAAATGGAAATAATTTTAAAGAAAGTAATAACAATGAAAATCTAACTGTTTTATTAACAGGCACTTAACTTTATAAATGTTCATGAAATGATTTGGTGTGCTTAATTTTAATTACAAACAGTTCATTTATGCAGATTTATTATCTTACATAAAAGTGGTCTGATGGCCCTATAGAAAAATAGATAGGCTATAACGTGCTTCTGGTTAGAGAATCTTGGTCCTAATTTTATTCTCCTTAAGTTATTATGGTATTAGCTTTCATACTGAAACAGTTGAGACTTTCTAAGCAGTTCAGATAATTTCTAAGCAGTTCTCAACACACAGAAACGATGAGTACTCCAAGTGCTGGACGCCTCAAGCGTATGGACTCCCCTTTGATGGGGCAAAACTTACCTAAGTGCATTCAAAGTCCAATTTCAAAATGATTAACTTCAAAATTAAAGTTGACTTAAGGAGAAATTCAAATCAGATTAAATGACGTTCCGGGTGGCTGTACTATTCCACGAGCCAAGTGAAAATATTTAAATTGAAATAAAATAAAACTAAAAATTTAATTCTCCAGTTTACTGGCACTAGCCACATTTCAAGTGTTTACAACCACATGTGACGAGTGGCTGCCCCCGACCAGTGCAAACGCAGAATTTCTCTGCCACTGCAGAGAGCCATGTGGAATAGCACTACTTAGAGTCTGAGGATAGTGAACCAGAACGTCAACAAAAGTCCTGTCTCTACTGCATGCACATCAAGTGCATGTAACAAATGGACTCGAAGTGTTACATTCAACTGACAAAACAGTTGTGCCAGCTTCGTTCTTTTAAAATTCTATTTGAATTTATGTTAGAGAATATTTTATGTTCCTAAAATGACCTTCATTCTGAGAAAAAGTTAAGGCATAGTGGTACTGGGAAGCACGCTTTCTGGGCTAAAGGGGATTTCAATATTTCAATCCACATATTTTGCAGAATTTTATAATCAAATTCTCTTGACACTGGGTACAAGAGAGGAGAGGATGGTGGCACTTTGCACGGTTGCCGCACCCAGGGGACCTTCCTGCATGTCGGCTTTTCCTTCTTCTGTCCCTACTGGACAAGCCCTTCCTGGCAAGACTGACGTCACTATCCTGGCTATCTGTAATGGGAGAAACTCCTACGTCACGATTCTTGATGTCCTTTTTGTTAGTGAGGGGAGATCAAGTTCATAAGGCAGGGAGAGATAGTAGGAAAGTTATATTTCCCATACAGCATCTCAGTAAACAGCTATGCGCTTCTGCTTCTGAGCCTGGGCATCAAAAAATTGTAATTTGTTTAATTTTATATCAATTTCAGATTGAAATTAGAAATATGATGAGATATCAGAAAGATCTATGCATTTATATAACATCAAAAAATGGGATAAAATTCGCCGTTTGACACTAAAAAGCGGATAGATGAAATCATGAGTTTAATCAACTATCTGTATCTATGAAAAATGCAAGTTTTCAAAACATTAGAATTCCTTTCCAGCATCAAGAATGTTTATATTCTTGCTTTCTGATAGTATTAATAGAAACAATATATTAGTTATTATCCATGACCACCATTATTAGACATTTAGTGAAGTGACAATCTCTTCCTTAGAGTGTAAAAATCATGACAAAGCCATGGAGTGCTTTAAGGCTTAACAAACGTGGCTCTGAATGTTTCTTAAAAGAAGAAATATTCTGGGCAGCACCTGTGGCTCAAAGGAGTAGGGAGCCAGCCTCATATGCTGGAGGTGGCAGGTTCCAACCCAGCCCTGGCCAGAAACTTCAAAAAAAAAAAAAAGAAAGAAAGAAAGAAGAAATATTCTAACACAAAGAGACAGGGCTGGGGAAAGTGTTGGAGAAGCCGTGGCCCCCAGAACTAATCACTGCCTCTCTTTTGATAATTAAAGAATGACCTACAAGAGTTAAAGAAAGGTCAGAACATTATTTTCTACCCTTTTCATTTTTCAAACATTTACATAATGAATAGATACTGTCTATTATTGTGGGAGAGGACTATGTTCTAGGTTTTGTTTTCCTTTCTCATAATTAACTATAAAATAAGATGTAGTTGTAAAAGTTTTGCAGGATATTTATTACTAGGGCTTGCTCACTTATTCATTTTTTCATTCTTTTATTTAAACAGAATTTCGTGCTTTCTTGTTATGTGGCAGATGTACTTTTAGGTATTCCTGAGTGCAGTAGTGAAGGAGGAGAAAAGGAAAACAGAAAAATAATCTCTCATATCATCAGTTTTGTAGTTTAGTGGGAGGAGATAACTAATAAACAGCCACATGTTTTGGGGAACGTGCTACGGTGGGACAATGAAACAGGTTTTAGGAGACTCAGAGCAGTGAGAGAGGGAGCATTTCCGACCATGTGGCACTTGAGCAGACATCCGGGATGGAGGACGTGGGGGAGCAGAGTCTGCGGCTGAAAATGACTAGTGCTAAAGAGCCCCGAGTGAGAACGTATTTGGTGGAAGAAGAATGAATGACATTCGTAACGGTGTCCTGTGAGCCTTCATTTCCATCTTCCAAGTCATGAGTGGTTGAAAAACAGCCCACAGAACTCCCTTACAACTTCCAACACCTTTTCATCTGCTCTTTTCCTTTGTTCTCCCTTTTTCATCTTGCCTTTCTCAACATGATACAGTGGAATGGGAGGCCTTTATATTTGGCTTTGGGGGATTGAAGCGTGAGAACAAAGGGAAATACCAGAGGAAAAGTATTAGTTCAGTTAGATTTTATTTCAGTCCAGAGAACCGACTACTTTCTAACTTTTCAATGACTTGGGGCAAGAAGTAAGAATAGGCAGGAAATCTTAGAGGAATAATTATTGACTGACATTTCTACAGCACCGCTTGTACTGAAGTCTTCACCCCATCTCCAAACGACTCCTCCGACGTTCTGGTCAACATTCTCCCCCTGCCTCACCCTGTTTTCCACCAACGTCTCCTTCCAGCCATTCCAATGGTTGGCCCCTTAAAATGCCTCTTTCCTATGCTCTGTCCTTTCCATTCATACTGCGCCTCCACTTTTTCATGTCTTATGCATCCTAGTCATGGGTTTTTCCTGTGATTAATTTTTCTAAAGTAGCACTTGTGTTCAGGCCCCACTCTTCACAGTGATCAACTTCCCTCTTCACCATCCAAGGTCCTCCCCTGAATGTTTTCTTTTGTCTGGCTGCTGCTTCTACTGAGACACAAAATCTCACTGCTCTATGCACACAACAGACCTGCCCTCACTTCCCAAATGGAGGAAGAAAGTACTTAAGAACTGATGCTATCTGAAATGCCAGTAAAAATATTTTTTGTTATTCTCCATATTATCTTCATGGCTGTTTGCACATAATTACACATTGACATCTGTATGTTGAAGTCGTGCCTTGATGTTTTACTAAATTGTCTTTCTAGTAGTTGTTTCATTGATTTTTCCTCAGTTTTACAGATAAATAATCATATCATCTGCAAATAGAGGTAGTTCTATCTCTTTCTTTCTAAGTCATGTACTTCTAATTACTTTCTTTGTCATATATCTCTAAAAATAACATTGAATAACAGTAAGGAGTGGGGGCACCTCTCCTGACAGTGAAAATGTCCTTCAGTGTTTGTCCTGTAAGACAGATGTCTAGATGCTGGCTTTTGGGGGAATATATAAGTATAAATATATATACACATATATTGATATATACACACACATTCATACATATATACAGACACACACACACACTCTCGTGTTAAAGAATATTCATTAATTTTTACTTAGTCAAAGTAAGAATTTGATTTTACATGTCAAAAAGATAATTCTTATCTTTTTAACATCTCTGGAGATTATCATATTGTTTTTCTCATTGGTTCTATTAATATCATGAATCATTTTATTAGACTCTAATATTGAATTGTGTTGATTTTCTTGAAGAATCTTCCCTTGTTCATGATGTGATACTACTTATAATGTGCTGTTGGATTCTGTTTAGGACTATTTTATTTAAGACTTTTGCCTTGACAGTCAGATGATAGGAGTCTGTTTTTTAATTTCAGACTGATATGAGGGTAGATATGTTTAGGTTATATTGATTTTGTTTCTAAGGCAAAGTTCAAGTACTAGTTGAGAACTTCATCCGGGGGTGTGCTGTGTACCCTTACGTTGTGCACAAGGATGGAGACTTTACACCTTTTGTATTTACCTGGATAGAGTTGAAACACATTCTTCTTAGTAAAGTATAAGAAGAATGGGAAAGCAAATGATTTTTTTTCCCCGTATTTTGTTTTGGTTAATATCTTTGTAATATTTGTCATTGTTGAAATTCCTTCATAAAGAAAATTTGGAAGTTTTCCTCTAGTTAACGTACTCTGGAATAATTTAAATTTTATTTTTTACTGATACTGTTTTTGTCGCTTCCAAGAAAATATTTGTTAATTTAAATTGTAGATTTAAACTGAGATGATGAGAATAGAAATGTAGACACATGTCTTAGAAACTTGAAATAGTATGAGATTTTAAAACTGAGAGATATGAAAACCATGAATTTTGGCACTGTTATTTTTGCCACATGTGTTAACTTGAGCAAATTATTTAAGTTTTGAAGTCTTTGTTTACTTATTAGCAAATGAGAGTTATAATACTTAACGACTATGTTTACAGTGATGATTTTACTTTTTATCTACTAGTGAACACATAGATATAAAAATTATCATTGCACATCACCAATCCCCAACATCAGGGCCATTTCCTCTAATAATTTGAAGAGAAATTAGGGAACAAAAGCGAAAATAAATGGAGGCAAATCTTTGGTGAATCAAGTCTACTCCTTCAGTACTGAATTCCTTCTATTTCATACTTCCAGATGTGGACCACTCTGTATTAACGGGAGGGGTGATGAGAAGGTCAAGGTGGAGGGAATGAGAAAGCACATCTACCCCTGGGAAAAATTATCTCCCAAGGTCCTAAGAAACACACAAAATACAAATTTCCACAAGGCATACAGCCAACTCCCGTGCACTGAAAATAAGATTAAAGACTATGATCCCGTCAAAGGAGTGAGTCAGCTTCTCAAATGGAATTTAAAAATCCAAATTCTCTCCATGTGCAGGCAGACCTGGTGTTATTACAGGTCGTCAGGATCTGTTTTCTCAAAGCTGCTGTGCTGGCAGCTTGATTGTGAGCCTTGACCTTTCAGGAATATCTACTCTAGGCCTTTTATTAAAATCCTGTTCATTTTACTCATGTCAAAAAGGAAAAGTTGAAGCTACTAGAAGGTTAATGGGCTCTGGGAGAAGCCTCCTTTAGACATTCTGGTGTTCACTTTATAAACCATCCAGTGCATTCCCAGATGAAACAGCCTCACTCCTGCATAGATTTTAAGCTCTTAAGTTACATTTTATTGTATTCTTGATGGTAGAGGGCTAACACTTGGAAATCATAGCCCTACTGGGAAACTGTCCTAGCAATATTAATATATTGGTGATTTTGTTCAAAAATAAAACTATGCTTTCACATGAAGGCTATAACGCAACTATACCACAAGACTATGGGGAAAGGGTCAAGGAAGGGGAAGGGAAGGGGGAGGTTTTGGTGGAGGGAGGGTGATGGGTGGAGCCACATCTCCGGTGCATCTTAGATGGGTACAGGCGAAACTTACTAAATGCAGAATACAAATGCCTACATACAGTAACTAAGAAAATGCCATGAAGGCTACGTTAAACAGTTTGATGGGAATATTTCAGATTGTATATGAAACCCGCACATTGTATCCCTTGATTGCACTAACGTACACAGCTATGATTTAACAATAAAAATAAATAAATAAATAATAAAATAAAATAAAACTATGTACTGAATAAGGGTTTGCCAAAAAGATGTGTATATATTTTAAGAAAAGAAAAAAGCTGTTATTAAAATTGTAACAAAGTCGTGTTTGACTTCTGCAATTATAAGAGATACAAGATACAACATATGAGATAACAAAACCTCATCATTATATATTGAGCATTACAATTTTTATACAGTTTTGTTATTCCTTTCTTAAAATGTGTATACATGTTATTGGCACCCTTGTATATCCTATATTATAATTATAAATCAAAATAATAAATATCACAAAACACTATATAATTCAATAGAAAGGAGCAAAGTCTTGTGTCAATAATGTTGCTTTACAAAATCAGAGGAATGCATAGTTCTGTCTGAACACAAGGTTTACTTAAACCAGACATCCTATTTTCTAGTCCTATCTAAAACTGGAAAATAAAAAATCACCAAAGGAAATTAATGTTTGAGTTAGTAATGTATGGCATGGAAAAATATTTTAACAAGTGTAAACTAAGATAAGTGTAAACAAAAAGTTAGTAGTCAGCATTTGTGGGCAGGAACCGTTTATTGAATTAATGTATGAAAGAACACACCAAAAATTCACAGATCTTTTGTTGATGTAAAATTATAGGCTTAATCCAAGTGCAAATGCTTTGAGTTATAGAATTCCTTTTTTTTTTATTTTTAATTTCAGCTTGCTGGTTCATTCTTCTTCGTTTGAAGTACTTTTTTTGTTGTTGTTTATTTTCTTTCTTTCTTTTTTTTTTTTTAATGTTCTTCTTTTGGCAATGCTCTTTCCCGTTGCCTCCCCAGTAGCTGGGATTACAGATGTCCACCACGACGTCCGGCTCTTTGATGTTAGTAGAGACGGGGTCTTACTCTGGCTCACTGCTGCTCATACTGGTCTCGAACTTCCGAGGTCAGGCAATCCACCTGCCTTGGCCTCCCACAGCGCTGGGACTACAGGCGTGAGCCACCACACCCAACCAGAATCCACAGAGAACTCAAACGCATTAGCAAGAAAAGAACACGTGATCCCATCACAGGCTGGGCAAGGGATTTGAAGAGAAACTTCCCTGAAGAAGATAGGTGCGTCGCCTTCAGACATATGAAAAAAATGCTCATCATCTTTAATCATCAGAGAAATGCAAATCAAAACTACTTTGAGATATCATCTAACTCCAGTGAGACTAGCCTATATCACAAAATCCCAAGACCAGAGATGTTGGC
>CAUYPK010024634.1:0-18214 GCA_963574355.1 Loris lydekkerianus
TCACTGCTGCTTGTACTCACGGTTGCCGGCATGATTAGGTCGATCGAACACACGCAGCCACTTGCCAGTTTTCCACTGTTTTTGTCCTCCTCCTGGGGTCCAGAAGTCCCTTGCTGGCTCCCTGTATCCTCAAAGGGATGATCATGGGCAGATCCCACTGGCCAGAGATGTCTGGAGTCTTGTCTCCCCAGACTCGCCGTGCCCAGTTACAGGGAAGCTGTTACTCAGCCGCCATCTTTAATCCAATCCCCCATACGTATTTATTGAACGATGAACTAGAAGTTGGATCTCTTGCTTTGGAAGCATATGTTTTTAAATATCACCAAGTAATGCCATGAAAAGTAGGATAGAATAATTAATATCTAGTTCTGTCTATCTACAGGTCTATCATAAAATGACTGAATTTATGTATTTTTAATTAGCAAAAATATTATATAAGTTAATGTTCTTAACTTCCTGATATGTACAAGCAGCCAGTGCATCCCTTAAATGCTTAAGGAAGAGGAAAATCTCTAAATTCTGTTCATTTGAGAATAGATACTGCTGACTCTATAACCAGTATCTATGCTCCCTTTTGTGATAAGAATCCTAATTTAGTTGGTGTGTGACAGGGGATCTGGTTAAAAATATTTACTTTCTCAAATACCCTTGCATCAAGGAATAGCCCATGACACTAGACATTGAGACATTAGCTGAGGGTTTCTTCTTTGCTACAGATTTTTTCATTTTCTCTCCCCACTGTTCCTTCTGCTTAGAACAGACCAGATGCCTGGAGCAGCAGCTCTCTTGAGGCTGTGATGTTACAATTCTGAGAAGGTAAGGAATATGAAAAGTGCCTGTTGCTCTTTGGTACCTGGATTGGGAGTTTTATTGTATGACATAAACAAACAAGCATGCCATTGTTTGTTGATTTTTCTATTGTCTTCCAAAGCTCTCCTGCCTGTCACAATTTTGAATTTTCTTTGTGTTCTAAGGAAAACTTTTCTAGGCCTCAATTTTCACACCTTCAAAATAAAGTGTATCGACCAGAACTCTGTCCTTGTTTTCCAGCTCAGAAAAAACACTAGTGCCTCTAGGCTTATCTCACCTCTGGAAAATAAAAAGTCATAGTAATGTGCTCTGCAAACCCTCTAAGTTTATTTTACCAAACTTCATACGGCCTTCTGGTGACCATCTGCCCTTGTCAGTTACCACCTGTTGAAGAATCTGCATTTCAACCATTTCTAAAAGCAAATTTAAGCACAAAATGAATAATAGAAAAAATATGTCTACTTACATTAAACTGTTTGTGCTTATATGCAATATTTAGTATTTATTTGCTAAATAAACTCTATTTTTTTTTTACTGTTAGGATACTAACATGATAACTTCATAGATTCCTGGGATTCACTGTGTTTATTACAAATAAGCCTTATAATTACTAAAAGTTAGAAAAAAAGGAAAATCATTACTAAGAAATAAAAAGAAAGAAGAAATATCATGTTAATTTGCTTCATCCAGATTTTTTTCTTTATCTCCAAGCTTTGAGTTTCCTCCTTTGCCTGCTTTTTTCACTAATCCACTTTCATGTTCATCTCGCCTCTATAGACCAAGTCTCTTCAGTCTGCATAAAACAAATTATTAAATACAGTAAGGGAACTGACTGCGCCAATGTCTGTGTCCACAAAATAAATGTCAAGGAAAAATCTACAGTTGAATTGAAACTTCTTTACAAAATGCAGGTCCCTATGCATTCACATAGATTAGTTTATTTAATTCACAGGCTATTGTGAAGTGGCAAACTTTACCTCCATTGTTATGAATTATGTAAAATGTTTGCTAAATTCACACCTTAATTACTTGTATTGCAAGTGCTTGCCCCCCTCCAAAATTTTTCTAAAGCTCTTTCTCTGAGATGTAGTTCTTCAGAATGTTCTTACTAGGAAATGTAATAATTTAATTTTAATAGATTTTATTTTTCAGTAACATATACTTTTTTATTAATATATCTGCTGGAGTTTTTGTGATCAGTGACTTAGAAAATAAGAAAGGCCATTTCTTCACGCATTCCCCCTACTCAGAGAAACTAAACACTAAAAATGACATGAGAATAAACACTTTAATGTAAGTAGACATGCTTTTTTGATTATTCATTTTGTACTTAAAATTGTTTGCTTTTAGAAGTGGTTGAAAAAACATGTACTATAAAAATAATGCAAAGGACTTGGTTTATTTATGAACTCATAAATTTAGACCATAATTAAGTGCACTCTTAAGTTGTTTGCTGAGACAATATTCAAATGCAGTGCTTTCAAAACTTTATTCAGTTGTCTGCTACTTTTGTGATTTGGGGATACCACTTCTATAGCAATTTAGTATTTTTCCTAAAGTAGACTAACAATACACTCACACTTTAAACTTGCCTCATCCTAAGCAATAGCTACGAAATGATGGGTTTGGAATCACGTTTTATGTATTTTTTCCTAATATATATTATAATTGTATTTATATAATAACTATAAACATACAATATCCCTGGCCAACCTAAAAACCACCTTGCTTTCTACAATGTAGAAAACATTGCCACATACACATATTAAAATTAAAAGTGGATGGTAACATCTTTTAAGAACTAAAATTAGTCTGACAAATTTGTTTTCTACAATAACTCTTAACCTTGGAGAGCTCTGGGGAGAGAAAAGGGTTATATAGTTACTGTCTAATAGAAAGAACTCTGGCCTAAAGTCCTTCTGGCACTGCCACATTCTTGGCCTCATTCTCATGGATAAGAGAATAAAACCCTAACCTCTTCACCTGATATAGTCTTCCCTACATTCAGTATGAATAATTGAAGAAGATCCTTAAGTGAAAGGCTAGGATAATAAGAAAAACTTCAGAGGAAATGATAAAGTGTTATTGAAGAAAAAAGACCACTTAGGAGATGACATCAGAATGTTTTCTTTGTCTGAATGGCTGCAGTAATAGGAAAAGAGTTAAAGTTATTTTGCTAAAGTTTACTCAGATGTGAATAAAGGAGAGGTATATAGGGGTACAGGATTCAATATACAGAACAATCTGGTTGGTTTGGGGTGCAGCTGGAGTTCTTGAAGACTACACAGGGTGATCAGCCACTGGCCTGTGATGTTGAAGAGGATGGAGCAGTAGATGAGGTTTGGATAGAAGACCTCTGAGGTCCTTTCCACCCCTAATAGTAACAGACACCAATTAGAAATACTCAGTTGCTATAAGCATTGTATAAGTCATGTCTCATTTAAAGCCTCAACAACAACCTAGTAGGGGCCGGGGCAGCAGCTCACATCTGTAATCCTAGGACTCTGGGAAGCCTGAGGCAAGTGGATTGTTTGAACTCAGGAGTTCAAGACCAGCCTCAGCAAGAGCAAGATACCATCTCTACTAAAAATAGAAAAACTAGCCAGGAGTGGTGGTGCACACCTATATTCCCAGCCACTCAGGAGGCTGAGGCAAGGGGATTGCTCAAGTCCAAGAGCTTGAGGTTGCTGTGAGCCATGATACTATGGTGCTCTTTCCAGGGTGACAGTGAGACTCTGTCTCAAAAACAACAATAACAAAAAACAAAAATACAGTAGGTTAGGTATGATTATACCCATTTTACAAATGAAGAAACTTGAGTCTATAGTCTGCTCAAAGTTGAGTTTGAATACAAGTCAGAGTGTCTCAAAATCCATCTACTAAATATTATATTATAAATGTAGTCTGGGAGCTATGAAGTCTTTTTTGTTTTGGTCAGAAAGTTTCTTTGCCCATTCTGCCAAACTGAAGTCAAGTTGTCTTCCTGAAGAAATTTTTGTTGTAAACTATAATGGTCTAAATATACAATTGTCCAATGTATACAATGTACTATCTAATTGTACAGCCATGATTTCAGCTAGTCTCCTTCAAATTTTTGAGAAAGCCAAAAAATTTCCCCCAAAAAACCTTAAGCTTTTGACTGTGCTCTCTTTGTGTTTTGAGAGTGGAGAACAGGATAAAAAAATTATCACCAATTACTAATGAAAACTTATGCTTTTAATTTTTATCTCTCTGTTTTTCAGAAAGGAGAAAAGAACAGAAAAATCCAGAAGTCATTTTATTTATTTCCCCAAATGATGTTACAAAATCAGCAAAAGTTTTGGGTTTTTTCTGTTTGCCTGGGTTCTTTAGAAAAAGCATTTGTGAAAGTGTCTGTTCAAGGAAAGGAAAGGACAATTTTATTTTATCATGTCAGGGTGAATCAAGGGATGTTAGGATGTTTTCCAAACACAAATAATTCAGAATCACTTAAATATGGTTCTTAAGCAGGTTTTAAGTAGAGAGAAACTCAGGCAATCAGTCACAGCAGGTAGTCTACAAACTTCAGAAAAATTTGACTTACTAAAGAAAAAAGGGGGAATTGAGAGACAGAAAAAGAAAGAGAAAAAAGAGGGAGAAAGGAAGAAAAGGAGGAGGAAGTAAAACAGAGTGAGAAAGAAAAAAAAAGAAAGAAAAAAAAAGAAAAGGGAAGGAAGAGAGGAAGAACCAGAAAACTCATTCATACACATGACACTACTTATCAAAGAGTTTTGCATTTATTTTCTTCAGGAAAATATACTAAAGAATATGATTGTCACTTCTACTTCATTCTCTTATAACTTAATAAAACTCTCTCTTAATCTTGATACTTATATTCACATTCAGAATTAGAAACAATCAGTTTAAGATCCCACAGTAGATTTCTTTTTTGATTTTTTTCTTCCTGTCCTAATTTTTCCTTGACTGACTTTTGAGATATGTTTTCATTTTGTTTCTTCTATGATGCTTTTGGACTTTACTAATATCATCAATGTAGAAATCAAAAGGGGCATACCTCTGTCCTCACTAAATTTTGTGTTTTAGCTACTTTGCATTCAAACGTCATGAACAATTAAAATTGTTCATAAGGCAAGAACTTCAAATTATCAAAAAGTCATATTCAATAAATATATACTGTTCTGTAAAATCTTGCTTTATATTGATGCTTTATTTTCTCTGCCAGTTCTACAGAAAAGGAATAATCCTTCCTTTATTTTCATAATTTTCAGCAGAATACCCTCCTAGAGATAAGATCACGAAAAGTGATTATGAGTTAATGAATGGATGTCCATATGCCTGAATTAATGGAATTCCTGATTATTTAGACAGTTTTTAAAATACTAATTATTTATTAAAATGCTATAGGAAGTAGATGGCCTAAATTTCAAATAAGAACCAGGAAAAAAAATGGGGGAATTTGGGGAATTTGGCTTTTTGTTTTAAGATTTAGCATTTTTCTTTCTTAATAACTAGAATAAATTCTGGGAAGTAAGTATTTCACAGCTTTAAAAATGAGGAGAATTCTGTCATTCTATAAGTAATCATCACTATGTATTATTGGAGGGAAAGAGATGTTTAATATGCAATATTGTGGTGTTCTGAATCATAAAACCTGACATTTCTTCATCATTTTGAACACCATGGTCTGTTCTTTATATAGAAAGATAATAAATGTAGATCTTAATCTAAAAATTTCATTACACATTTCTCTTTAATTTAAACCCACACGAACACCATCATCTAAATGTATTTAATATTTATTTTTTACTCTTAAAGTGATACTATTTACATTTGACCTTAGAATGCAAACCTCTTCAGTAAGACATCGGGGATTAAGCTCTGGCAGTATTAAAGTGAGAACAGTCACATTTCTGCAAATTTCTACCTAGTTAAAAAGAAAAGAATTGTTGTACAATGAATGCTTATTCTTTAATTGTAAGTGATGTGGAACAATTTGTACTTAGTTCTAAAGTTCAGTCAAGGAGGCTTCCAGGAGGTGGGTAATACTGTGAGAGTGTGGAGTGCAGAGATGGAGGATGTTTCTGCAAGTCAAGCAGTGGAGTTCCACGGGATATCCCAAAAAGTTAATAGTTCTGTTATCCCCAAGAAGCCTTCTTGCTGCAGCCAGGCAATTAATGGTCCAACTGCTCCTCTCTCTCATGGACGCCTTCTTCTTCTTCAGGGAACGCTGGTTCATTCTGGCCTTTCAGATGCTTAACCCCTGAAATTATAAAAATTGTACAAATTTAAGCACATTTTATTTCTGGTAGATACACTGCTTCGCTGGAAAAGATAAAGAAAAGAAGCAAGGAGTTTTCATGGTTGTTTATGTGTTTTTCTCCAAGAATCTTAACAATGTAATCCTATATTTAATCCTATATAAACCGTTTAATTCACTGAGCAATAAAAACACGCCCAGCCAAATTTCCATTAGAGTCAAGCTATCTTTATAATTAAATCACTTCCAGTAAGGATTGCATCACAGCCTATTAAAAACCTGCTCACTAAAAATCTGCCCACAGGCTCTTATTATAATTCTGATGTATCATTGAGTTCTAATATTGCTTTTGGCATTTCTGAATTCTGTTACAAGGAGAACCATTGAAACCCCTAAGAACAAAAGGGTATGTGTGTGCCATTTCTGTAACTTATAAACAACAAAACAATCACAATATTGTTAGGCTTCTTTAGGAACCTGGACATACCCATTTGAATACAGAACGCTATTCAAGATTCTTCAATAACTTCCCCCCAACCTATAGAGTGGGGAGACCTGAGCACACCGTTACCTGCCATGCAAGGTTTGGTTGATCTGGCTTCTCACTACCTGGGGGGCCTCGTTTCTCACCAGCCCTGCCTGCTCCTGCCCCCATGGTCATTCATGATTTAAACATGCTAATTTACTCTCCCCATTCCCTGACCACTCCAGGCTCTCAGGCGTCCATGCTCCTCTCCTTGGTTCTCACTGCCAGGCCCCTTCAACCTGCTCATGCATCTCATAGTCTCCCACTCACCTGTCACTCACAGCTTGTTTCCTCTCTGATGGCTGCCACAATTCAGGGCCTAGCAAACACTAGGTGTTCATTAATATCTATCATCTAAATGATCAAATTTAACAAAGTAACAATTTGGCATATGCCCTTGGCAGTTCCACAACAATCTATCTTCACTTTTTTTCCCAAAATTAATTCAAATATGGAATATAAATGGGGAAGCAACTACTAAACTCATATTCAATCTGCAAAATTATCTTTCATTTCCCTGGAGTCTGTAAAGGCATCATTCTAAGCTGGAACTCTATGCATAATGTAGAAAATTTTATACTTTTTAAATATTTTAGACAATTGGTGTATGATTTTTTTATGGTATTATTGGAAATGCTCAAGTAATAATTAATAAATGAAGGGAAATCATTGCTCATATTTGCTATAAAACAGAATCAAGAAATGTGTGAATATGTGTGTACCACACTAAGAAAGAATGCTATTTGACAAAGAGTGATATCCTTGAGGCTTGGTGGATTACTTTGAGAAAATATTTTATCAGTTATAATAATATTTAAGTAGTTTAATTTCATCATCAAACACAGATTACTCACAATTCCTGTTGAGCCAAGACTGTACAGAGAAGTTTGCTGTTAAGTAATGGGACTTATTTCATATTATTATAAATTACATTGAAAGAAGTCTTAATGCTAAGGAAAAGGGACAGGAGTTTAATCATCCAACCAGTTGTTCTGCTAAAGTCTTAAGTGTGTGTGTGTGTGTGTGTGTGTGTGTGTGTGTGTGAGAGAGAGAGAGAGAGAGAGAGAGAGAGAGAGAGAGAGAGAGATTAAACCTGAACTCCTTCAGGTAAATACCTGGATAGTAAAATTTAGACTTAGAGAAGGGAAGTGATTTGTTCAAGCTTAAAGGGGTAGAATGGGGCTAAGAGAACTCTTACACATAGTAGGCTGTCAATGTATATTGAAGGAATAAAGTTCCGTTGACAGGGCACACTAACTCATTTTACCTGGAGCTTTTTGGATGTTAGCCAAGATTTTCTTACTCTCCAGGATTTATCATAGGTTAACCTGGTTCAAAGATCATGGGGTGCCCTCAGAAATAGTAAAGCATAGTAATTATTCAAGTCACCTGATCTAAGATTGCCTACACTCCTCAGGTTTGCAAAGGTTCTATTAACCCCAGAGCTCATCCCTCTCATCCCCTGGTAACTTCAAAGTAATACAGTTGTGTTCAAGACAATATTCTTTAAATGAGAGTTAATGACCTAAGGTCCACATTGATTTGCCTAAACGAGGGCATCAAATGTAAAGAAAAAACTTTTCTTTTTAAGTAAGTAAAATGTCCAATGGATGAAACCATAATCAACCACTTCCCACATTTTTGTATATGTCTACTTGCTTACCCTGAACTACATTTAATTTATTTTATAATAATAATGATCATAAAGTTATTTGATAAAGTCAAATTTTTTAAAAGTAAAATTACTTACTTGAGCTAACCTTGGAAGTTTCCCTAACCTTATTAATTGTGATATTAACTATGTCCATGAAAAGTCTTGACCAGGCAGGAGCCGGTCACCTGTTATAACATAGGTGTCCTGTGGAACATCTACCACAAATTCTTTGGTTCCCAATGCAGTTTACTTCAATGCCATTTTTCAACAAAATAATGGATGGTTGCTTAATCCATGCTTTGAAATAGGCTTTAGAGCAATCTTTCTTTTTTCCTACCAGTAATATTTATTCAGTCATAGATTCAATAATGCTGAGATTAAATTGTGAAGTCTGCTGAAGACTAATAATTTCTTTCTCCTCCCACCTCTCTTGCACTCCCAAACACATATATAATTTGTGTTTTAATTTTCTTTATATCCTCATTTGATGTTTAATGGAGATTATAGTTGATGTAATTCTGGAGGTGGAGGAAAATAAATTGGTCTTGGGGTATTGATCAATTTCTCAGAAATTGCTCCTCTGCCAAATGCAATGAGCATGAGGAACTCTTCACCTGCACAGGGGCCATGGCTTGGTAAGTGACAAAGAGCTTCCTGGGACAAGCACAGACTCAGCCAGGGGCTGCATGCTGACACAAGTCAAAGGAAGCCCCCAATAGAGTTTATTTTCTTTGTAGCAAAATGAACAGAAGGGAAAAGGTACCATGTATAAGACCACGCTATGTAATATAAAAATGTGAAGGAATGAAGAAAATAGAGTTGGAGGGAAAGAAAGTAGACTGAATAAAAACAAAAAGAAAAAAAAAATATATAGCACTATGTGCTTTTCTAGTCTGTCAATCAGAAGGTTAAACGTGATTAGATGAACATGGGGAGTGACTGAATGAAGCATTAGTAACAGCGAATCTATAGATGGAGGCTTATATTTGAAAACACAGGTCAATATGTTTAATCAATTAATTTGGAACCAAAGACAGCAAATTTATTACATTTGTAGATGACACAAAATTTGGAAGATAGGGTGATGTGAAAAACTAGAATTCCAAAATGTTTTCAAGAATTAGAATGATGGTCTAAACAATTAAGGTAGAGCTCAGCAGGATTTGGGGATTTAGACAGGTTATTTTGGTTCCAAAACAAGAGACTGTGAGGGCAAACTTGATTGATTGTAAATAATCAAGGTAATTAATCAAGATTATAATTAATCAAGTGTAATTAATCAAGGTTTTAGGTGACCGCCACTAACCAGTTTCACAGGACCCCAGAGAAGTTACCTATTTCTAGGCACGGAGTTCGTGGCAGGTTAGTGGTATTCCCAACAGCGAAGTCCTCAGGATAGGAAAGGGAATTGCTCTCTAACTGGGTGTCGCTCAGACCTCTTTCACAACATGCTGCCTAGTTCTCAAATCTGCGTTTCAAGAGGACCACTAAAGGGGGTAATTGGGTTTAAAAGAAGTTTTATGAAATGGATATGACTGATAGAGAAAAGTAATAGAGGACAATAGAGGCTGCTTTGAATTCCTCAAATACTGGAAAAGAAATAAAATCTTAATCTATGAGCTCCTGGAAGTGGGAGTAGTGTCGATGGCTGAAATTTCTGTGTGGGGGCACATATAGCTCAATATAAAGAAAACAATTCTAAATTCTTTATGTTTGTCCGGCTATACATATGTAAGTGAGCTCCCATCACCATATTTGTTCAAGTCAAAGCTAAATGTCCACCTTGAAGGTGAGATATGGGTGGTCCCTTCATTGAGCAGGAAAAATTAATAATCTCACTGACCCTGAGATGCTATTAATCCACAGATGAAATATTCTATACTGATGAAAAATGTTCTTTGTTTTGCCAGCTCTTTGTGTTACCAAAAAAGTAATCATGACTTCAAGTGGCATAATGGTCCAAATCCTCATTTTAAAACTAATTTATTTTAGAAGTAGCAAGTGTTAATGGATTCACTTTTTTTTTTTTTTTTTTCCAAACACATACTTTAGACCTTACAAAGCATTTTAAAGTCCTCTAGGGAATCTGTGGGTAGATTTTAGAGAAAGTCCAACCCTCTTAGAATTCTATTTATAGGCGTATTTGTGCTTTTTCAAAGAATAAAGTCCAAGGTTTTCAGTAGAATCTCAGAGGGACATGAGATTCTCTTTAAAGATGAAGAAACTGTTGCAGATGGTGAAGTGACTTGCTGAAATTCACACAATAATAATTGGGTGAGCTGGGACACAAACTTTTTCCCCTACGTGCTTTGGGGGCTCTTGGTCTGTGTCACCGTAATTAATCTTCTACTGTTATTGATTTTTTTGCCCAAGTTAAAACCAAAAGGAAAATACAGTGAGTTGGGATTATGGGGCCCTTTTAATTATCAAGGAACTTTACATAGTTAATAGATTTAGGTGTGACTTTTTAATCTTTTTGTTGTTGTTATTGTTTTGTGTTTGCTTGTTTTGCTTTGCTTCTTTGAACACTTTTATTCACTCTATTACCTCTTTGTTATTGTTTTTAATAGAATTTTGAGTAAGGAAATAAGAGTTGAGCCTTTCCCAGGGACACTCTCCTAATAAAACCAAGTTATAAATAACATTCACATCATTAGTAGAGGCAGCCTTTTTCTCTGCTATGCCCATCCCTGGGACTAGACTCTGGGAGACAAGGAAAAACTATCATGGTCTCTGTAGAGGTTGTGACATAGTCATCGAGCCATATGAGTTGCAGATAATAAAGCCCCTACTGTGTGCTAAGTCTGAGAGAGATGCAACTACAGATCAGGTGAGGACATAGGCCAAAGTTAACAGCGTGCATATAAATGAAGAAGTGCTATAGACCAGTAGAACAAATGGCGCATTGGGAAAGTTTCAATAAGGGAAAAGAGCTCTGACTCAGACAATAGTAATTTGGACAGCCATTTATTGAGTAATATGCTTATTAGATTAAGGGAAACCGCAAACCTGATATCCATGCTAAACCTATTTGCAAAATACTTTGAACAGCCATCAGTGTTCTGAAAACCTAATACACATGTGTATAAAGGACTTATTTCAGTGGCCCTAAAAAAAAAGATGGCTTTCTAATAATGCCTAGAATATTAACTCCCTAAATGTTATCAAAATAATTATGCCAGATATACTCAAGGAACATAAGTTAACCTATAAGATGACACTAAAAGGCCTCTCCATAAAAGCACCTCATTTCTCAGATTTCACATTTTTCAAAATGCTTTTGTATTTATTGTATTTTTTTGTCTTCTTGTCATTCATTTTTAATAAGCAGCTAAATGTGGGGCACAGAGATCAAGGGACATCTTGCTTTTATTCTGAATATAAAAACATACCATGTCCTATAGTCACCATAAATCTGCCCCTTTCTACTTTATTTGAAGTAAGTTATATGTAGACAGCACAGTTAATGTCTGATCTAATCCAGTGACCGGCCAGTAAATATAAACTGTGATCCATGTATAATCATTTCCCTCACCTCTCTGCTGCTTGAGGAAGCATTCCTCTGCAGAACAGTAAAGGTGTAATATGCTTCTGTCTTTGTCACATGTGGGAATAGGGATAACATGCCATGTGATATTCATAAGTATTGTATGCTTTAGATATATATTTTGCCTATTTATGTTTTTCACCAAAGCTGTTGCCCAAGAGTGAAGTTGAGATGAATGAGAGGTTTAGTAATAAATATTAAGTTAGGGGAGAAGGCATTATTACTGCTGCATCATTAGAAGTATGAATTCAAACAGCATCTCTGGAAAATAATCTGGTATCACTTAACAAAACGTAAAGAGCCCTCATCTTTATCAGTAGGTCTGAGGTTGGGACCAGGCAAAAATAAGCAAATAATATAACGTACACACACATGCACACACACACAGAATTGTATAAGGATTCTGTTGCTGGTCAGCCTAGGATGAGAATGACTTTGATAGGCTGCGTTTCTCTTTTGCCCTCTACACTCAAGGGCCTTCTAATACCCCCTTTGTCTTCTGAAGCTAATGCATTTCCTATGAATATAGAAGTAGAGTTAAATTTTTATGCCTACACATAATGGAGCTAAAGAGTATTAGGCAATTTCACTTTAGAAAGAGACAGAATGGCTCCCTACCCTGCAAGACTTGACTGAAATTGATTGAACACAATACATGTCTTTAAAAAAGAATGTATCGATCAGTAAGAGTCAGTGGTTAGTCTTCAAAGCACTAAGAATACAATAACAAAGGAACAGTTGAATTTACAGCCAAGGAAGCAAATGTCTGTGTTATTTAAGCACATCCAGCGAAGGACATCTTGTGCTGGCAGTTTAGAAGGCTCTGTCCTCTGGGCAGGGCACTTCCCTGTGGAAGCAGGAGCCGGATGCCAAAATGAAATTGCCCCGCTCTGATTCTCAGCTCCCCAAGGGATCCCTCTATTAACAACAGAGCTTGCTCACAAGAGACAAAGCACGAAAAGACTAATAATGTTTTTACGTGACAGACATATTTCTTATTTTGAATTATCAAATTTATATTCTAGTTTTATATAAGTCTCAGTGTGCTTTATATTAAATACAAATGTCCCCAATTCAGCTGACTCTAGGTCATGGTCAAGGAGATGGAGTTTGGAAAGCTGCCAAGTGGAGAGGCTGAATTTGGCAATCTGCAGAGATCTAAGGGGGTGGGGAGAACAGCCACCACCTGTCTTTAATACTTACTATAAAGCCATTGCCATCAAAACAGCCTGGCACTAGAGAAAGAATAGACAAATGTAACAGTAGAACAGAATAGAGAGTTTAGAAATTTACCCATGGAAGTACAGTCACCTATCCTTTGGCAAAGGACAAAGGCAGTGCAAGGGAGGACAGAGTGTCTTCCCAATGGTGCTGGAACAACTGGGACATCCGCATACAGAAAAATGAATTTAGATACAGAACCTAAACACTTCACAAAGTATGGATCCAGATATAACTGTAAAACACCATATTATAAAACTCCTAAAAAGTGATACAGGAAAAAAACCTAGATGGCCCCTGGAATGGTAATGACTTTTTAGATATAGCACCAAAAGTGTGATACTTGAAAGAAAAAAAAAAGATAAGCTGGCCTTCATTAAAATTTAAAAAATTCACCTCTGTGAAAGACAATTTCAAGGATGAAAAGTCAAACCACAGATGGGAAGAAAATATTTGCAAATATGGTAAAGGATTGTTACCTAAAGGATTCTTAAAACGTAACCATAAGAAAACAGGCATCCCAACTAAAAATGAGAAAAAGACATGAAAAGACTCTCAACAGAAAAAAATACCTGATGGCAGGTAAGCAGATGACAAGATGTTCAACATCACATGTTATTAGAAAACTTCAAATGAAAATAATAATGAAACACCACAACACACTGATGAAAATGTCTGAAATCCAGAACCCCAACAACAGGAAATGCTGGCAAACATGCGGAGCAACAGCTATTCTCACTTGTTGCTAATGGGAATGAAAAATAGTTTACTTTGGAGTAAAGTTTGCATTTTCTCACAAAACTAAAACAAGATTTCTTACCATACAGTCTAGAAATCACTCCATGGCATTTATCCAAATTAATTGAAAACATGTATACACCAAAACCTGGACGTAGGGGCTCATAGCAGCTTTGTTCATAACGGCCAAGACTCCTGTACTTTCTGCTCAATTTTTCTGTGAATTGAAAACTTGTCTAAAATAATAAACTTATTAATTTGTTAAAAATCATTTTTTTTATTAAATCATAGCTGTGTATTTGATATGATCATGGGGCATCATACACTAGCTTCATAGACCGTTTGACACATTTCCATCACACTGGTTAACATAGCCTTCCTGGCATTTTCTTAGTTATTGTGCTAAGACATTTACATTCCACATTTACTAAGTTTCACATGTACCCTTGTAAGATGCACTGCAGGTGTAGTCCCCCCAATTCTCCTCCCTCTGCCCACCTCCCCCCTCCCTCCCCTCCCTTTCTCGCTTCCCCCTATTCTTAGGTTGTAACTGGGTTATAGCTTTCATGTGAAAGCCCTAAATTAGTTTCATAGTAGGGCTGAGTACATTGGGTACTTTTTCTTCCACTCTTGAGATACTTTACTAAGAAGAATATTTTCCAGCTCCATAAATTAGTTTCATAGTAGGGCTGAGTACATTGGATACTTTTTCTTCCATAAATGTGCTACCTCAAATTAGCGGGCACCTTTAGCTTTTTTAGTTCTATAAAAGCATGAGAGTACCCTCAGATTTGGAGCATTTGCTCAGACTGACCATTGCCTTGTGGTGTCTGCCCTAAATAGGAAATATTCAAGCCTACAGAGTTAAGTCTGATAACCTTGGAAAACAGTGCTGAGTTCCCATTTGAAAAAGATCATTTACAGTGTTTTGTGTTGCCAAGTCGTATGTGTGGTGTGTCTGCTGTAGCCAAGGCCCAGCACCAGGCTAGAACTCTGGAGAAGAGGGGCACAGGGCCCTGGAGTCCCATCTGTGCATATATGTATGTTAAAATTTAAAAAATATTTTACTAATCTGTTACTCATCTGCAATAATGAGCTTATTTGAAGCTTAAACTCTCCATGCTTTATAACTTCTAAAAAAAATTGATATTTCAGTGTTGTTATTCTTGTAAAAATACGAGTAATATACAAGGCTAGATTTAATATGAGAGGACATCTTTAATAATTTTATGTAATATAATCAGGTCTTTGACTTTGGTTCTTGTAAAGTTTGTAAAATTTCAACTACCTAAAATTATGGTAGTATAGTATTCATTTAGGATTATAATAATGTAAATTAATACATATAACTCTGTGTTTTGTATGCATATTTATAATATATGATGAAAACATTTTAGGTAATAAATGTTAAGGTCAAGACAAAGTCACATAATCTTAATTCATCTAATGGCTGCCTCTTGGTCTCCATTCCATTTTAAAGTAGTTTACAAATTAAAAAATCAGTGTGAATACCTTGGCATTAAACTCCATTTCTTAGAAATCAGGAAATTCCTAAGTTATGCTTCCTCTACCAGTCATATTTCAATATCATTTCTTTGAGTATAGTAATTTTCAGTTTTCCTGTTATACCTTTAAAATGTTATATAAACCAAGTTAAGCAAGTTAATATTAGAGTGGGAGTATAAACTTAGGAATTTCCTGACTTTTAACAATTTAAATGCCTACTTTGCTTTGGTGGACTGGATCATACAATTTAATTTATATACTTAGTATAAATATATTTATATTCAAGGAGGTAGTGGTTATTTTCAGCCATCACATTATCAATAGCTTTTAGAAAAAGTTTAATTTTCATCCTGTCTACAGGGCAAAATACTTGGTGTTTGCCCTTCACTTTTGGTAGTTTTCCATTTCCATCTCTCTGGCTACAGTCAGAAGTCATTCCAAAAGTTCTGGTCAGTTCTTTGCTTTCCGTAGAGGAGTTATAGTTTCATAAATCATCTGCCTTCTTTAGATACGTTATAGAAATACAAACAGAATTGGGCGACGCCTTTGCCTATCTTGAGGAAAAACAACCCCGTAAACAGTAACAAGTGCAAGGCTCTGAGATGGAAGTGTGCTTGCAATATTCTAAAAATAGCAAGAAGTATGTGTAGAAAGAGAGCTTCAGATGATAATGAGTGAGTAATAATAGGAGTGTGGGTTCATGAGTCCTGTACTGCCTTATAGACCTTGATAAAGACTTTGGATTTTACCCTGAGTAGAGGATTTTGAGCAGAATTGATACATGATCTGAATTACAGTCTCTAAGAATCACTATGGTTACTGTACAGAAAGATTGCAGGGAGCAATGGTATAACTAATGGATAACCAGTTAGCAGGTTATTACAGTAATTCAGTCAAGAGATGATAGCAGTGTAGACCAGACTGGTGGTGTAGAAATAGTGAAAGGGGGATTCTGGAATACTTTGAAAATAAAGACAGTAGAATTTGTTAGTTAGATACAAAGTATGAAAGAAAGTGAGTCATTAACTCTAAAGTTTAGTTGGGTAACTGATGTCTCTTTTACTTGCCTATGGTTGTGTTTACAGAAACCTTTTTCTAACCATTCTGAGTTCCCCCCGGGTAGTGGCCACTTCAAATCAGAGCTAGCAATTGTCCTTTACGTTTGTTAATGTCTCATTTTAATTTTTCTTTAAAGAAATTATTAACTTTTAAATGTCTACGAAAATTTTGAAACTCTTTTGAACAATTTAAAATAGTGGATTAACTTTTTTCTTCTTTTAAATAATAGCACCAATAGAAGGTATGATGTAATACTGCTTAGGGAGAACCAGTTTCCTGGGGAACAAATCTGTTTTGCTGACTTTGGTCTCTTAGAGCTATTTCCTTCACTTCCCTAAAGCCTCTCCTTCATATACAGTGAGAAATGGGGGCCTCCTTTTATTCTTCTGCATGTGGTTATCCAGTTTTCCTAGGAGAATTTATTAAAGAGACGGTCCTCTCCTCATGGTAAGTTGGCTGTAAATGTGTGGATTTATATCCGTGTCCTCTGTTCTGTTCCATTGGTCTGTGTGTCTGTTTTTATGCCAATACCATGCTGATTTGGTTATGAATAGCACAGAAGTACACGCCCATGTTTTGAAGCCAGGTATGTGTTGGCTCTAGCTTTGTTCTTTTTGTTTAGAATGGCTTTGGTTCTTTGGGGTTTTGTTGTGGTTCCTTATAAATTTAAGGTTCTTTTTTTCTATTTCTGTGAAGAATTTCATTGGTAGTTTGATAGAGACTGAATTGCATCTGTAAATTGTTTTGAGTACTGTTGTCATTTTAACAACATTAATTCTTCTAATCCATGACCATGGAAAGATCCATGGGATATCTTTCCATTTTCTGCGTGTTGTCTTCAATTTCTTTCATCAGCATCATATAATTTTCCTTATTATAGATCTTTCACATCTTTGGTTAAATTGATTGTACGGTATTTTGTGTTCTCTGTGGCTGTTGTAAATAGGATTGCTTTTTTTATTATTATTATTAAATCATAGCTGTGTACATTAATGCGATCATGGGGCACCATACACTGGGGTTTTTTTTTTCAATATTAATAAAATATATTTATCCATCATCTACAAGATTTTTACCGCCACAAAAAAATCACATTATTTTATGTCTCAAGAGGAAGGCAAATTTTCTGCTGATCCTCAGGCCAAGTTCCGGCCTCAGTAACTTGTTTCTAATTCTTCCTTATGTTAGTGCTAGTGTGACCTGTTTTCTTTTCTTCTTCTTCTTCTTCTTTTTTTTTTTTTTAATTATAGCCGTGTACATTAATGCGATCATGGGGCACCATACACTGGTTTTATAGACCGTTTGACACATTTTCATTACACTGGTTAACATAGCCTTCCTGGCATTTTCTTAGTTATTCTGTTAAGACATTTATATTCTACATTTACTAAGTTTCACATGTACCTTTGTAAGATGCACCGCAGGTGTAATCCCACCAATCACCCTCCCTCCACCCACCTCCCCCTTTCCTTTTTCCTTTCCCCCGATTCGTAGGTTATAACTGGGTTATAGCTTTCATGTGAAAGCCCTAAATTAGTTTCATAGTAGGGCTGAGTACATTGGATACTTTTTCTTCCATTCTTGTGATACTTTACTAAGAAGAATATGTTCTAGCTCCACCCATCTAAATTTGAAAGAGGTAAAGTCTCCCTCTTTCTTTAAGGCTGCAAAATTTTACATGGTGTACATATACCACAATTTATTTATTTCGTTTTCTTTCTTTTTTTTTTTTTTTAATTAAATCATAGCTGTGTACATTGATGCGATCATGGGGCACCATATACTGGTTTATAGACCATTTGACACATTTTCATCACAATGGTTAACATAGCCTTCCTGGCATTTTCTTACTTACTGTGTTAAGACATTTATATTCTACATTTACTAAGTTTCACATGTACCCTTGTAAGATGCACC
>CAUYPK010024638.1:0-33182 GCA_963574355.1 Loris lydekkerianus
TGAGCTGTTCTGATGTTATAGGGACTCATCTCTGCTGGTTTTGTCAACTCATTAGGTCAGCCTCCTCCCTCCACCAGGTTTTGAACTGAAATGCTGTCCAGACTCAAGAACAGTTCTGGCTATCAGGTCCCAGTCATAAGGAATGAGCCGCTGCTCTTGTGCAAGCCCCTGTAACAGACCTCTAGAAAACGGGGATTGCACACCATACTGTGCTATGGCCTGTTTCAAATCCTTCATAACTGCAAAGGTGACCATATGGTGATCAAAACGTTGGCCCCCTTGAGGGTGTTGCGGATTGGAACATCAGTGACCGTAACCGGAAAAAAGCCCCAAAGTGTCTTCCCACTTAAAGTCACCAGTTTTACGCCCTTCTAACACAGCCTTCGTAACAGAAGTCACAGGCGGTTCATCTACACAGGGAGGTGCTGAGGGCAATATTGGGTGCTGTAAGTTGGCATTTCTGACCGTGAGACTATTTACCCGGTCTTCTCACTGTTTATTCTGAGCTGCCATAATGGCCATAGAGGTAATTCCTTGCTTATTTGTGTCTGTATCATACCCTCTTGATTCCCAGTTCTCCTTAGGTCCAGCTTCCCTCTGAACCTCACTATTCTGCTCACTTCCAAATTCTGTTTGAACATCGCTTTCTTCCTCGGTTTCTAATTCTCGCACCTCCCCAAACAGGAAGTTACCCATTGTTTTCTCTAAATGGCTTTGCTCACTTATTCCAAGGGAGGTTCCCTAGATTCTAGATTGGCCAAAGGTCTCACTTGCCCTGAGCGGAGTTTCTCTTTGGACTTCCTCCCACTGTCTACCAAAGGCCTCACTTACTTCTGAGTGTCACTTTCCCCTTTGGTCCACATCCCTGGTGTCCTGTTGTGTCCTGCTGGATCCTGCCAACTATGCCAGATGTCACAGCCCCTAGTGGCCCCTATGGCCCTGGACTCAATCACTGCAGGAAGGAACCAGACATGCTGTGGATTAGAAGTACAAGCTTGCAGGAGGTGGGCTAACCTTGCTTGCAGGATAGCCCTGAGCAACCTCCGCAGTAACCTTTTATTAACACAGCACAAGACAGGTGAGGGGAGTATTAAACAATGAATGTGTGCCTAAGGATCACCATGGGCTCAGACTTTCTCTGCAAGGAGCACCTGTGGAGGAATCGTCTGAGGGTCTGTTCCCCAGCTGCAAATCATCTTGCTCAGAGGTCATCTGGCTCTTGGCATCCTCTATAAACTTTCCTAACTATATGGGGTTTTTATGGTTCCATACAAAATGAATAATTATTTTTTCCAAGTTTTGAAAGTACTGATGTTGGTATTTTAATGGGGATAGCCTCAAATCTATAGATTGGTTTGGGAAGTATAGACATTTTAAAAATGCTGATTCTTCCAAGCCATGAGCTTGGTATGTTCTTCCATTTGTCAATATCTTCTGCTATTTCTTTTCTTAGGGTTTCATAATTTTCTTCATTGAGGTCCTTCACCTCTTTTGTTAGATATATTGCTAAGTATTTTATTTTCTTTGAAACTACTGTGAAAGGGATTATGTCCTTAATTAGATTTTCATCTTGGCTATTATTGGCATATACAAAGGCTACTGATATTGTAGACAGTGATTTTATATCCTGAAACATTACTGTATTTTTTGATCATTTTCAGGAGTACATATTGGGTTGGGGAAAGACTTTATGAAGAGGATTTCTGTGGCAATTGCAACAACAACAAAAATAAACAAATGGGACTTAATTAAACTGAAAAGCTTCTGTACAGCTAAGGAGACAACAACCAAACCAAATAGACAATCTACACAAAGGGAAAGGATATTTGCATATTTTGAATCAAACAAAATCTTGATAAGGAGGATCTATGCAGAACTTAAATTAATCCATAAGAAAAAAAAAAAAAAATCCCATACATCAATGGGGAAGAGAGATGAACAGAACCTTTCTAAAGAAGACAGATGAATGGCTAACAAACACATAAAAAAATGCTTGTCATACCTAATTATTAGAGACATGCAAATCAAAACCACCCTGAGATATCATCTAACCCCAGTGATAATGGCCTATATCACAAAATCTCAAAACTGCTGATGCTAGCATGGATGTGGAGAGAAGGGAACAGTTTTACACTGCTGGTGGGACTACAAACTAATATAACCTTTTGGGAAGGAAGTATGAAGAAACCTCAAAGAACTCAAATTAGATCTCCCATTTGATCCTGCAATCTCATTACTGGACATCTACTCAGAAGAAAAAAAATCCTTTTACCACAAAGGACACTTGCACTAGACTGTTTATCACAGCTCAATTTACAATCACCAAAATGTGGAAACAGCCTAAATGCCCCCCAACCCAGGAAGGGATTAACAAGCTGTGGTATATGTACAGCATGGAATACTATTCAGCCATTAAAAAAGATGAAGACTTTACATCTTTTGTATAACCTGGATGGAAGTGGAACACATTCTTCTTAGTAAAGCATCACAAGAATGGAGAAGCATGAATCCTATGGACTCAATTCTGATATGAGGACAATTGATGACCTAGTACATAGTGGAAGGTAGGAAAAGGAGAGAACAGAGAGAGGGAAGAAGGGAGAAGGGTAGGGTTCATGGTGTGTGACACACTTTTTGGGGCCGGGAGACAATTACAAGAGGGACTTTACCTAACAAATGCAATCAGTTTAACCTGTTTCTTTGTACCCTCAATGAATCCCTAACAATAAAAATAAATAAAGTTACTCCATATGCAAGTAGTTTTTTGATCCAAATTATTTATTTATATGAATGTTTAAATTTAGCTGAAAGAAATTTATCTTGGGAATTTTGCATCATTATACTTAGTTAAGATTTAAATTAATTTTAAATTGCTAAGTACATGTTGCTATTTTTGAAAGTATATCTAGCAAAATGGATAGAAATTATGAGTGCACAAGGCACACAAGACAGCAACAGACAGAGTGGGGATAGAAAAAAAGAGATTGAGATTGAATTATAAATCTAATTGACTCATGAGACACTGAAGTTTGGCTATGCAAGTTCACAATTGATATGCTGGCAATCAGGAAGGGAAAGTTAGTAGTGAGATGGAACTCCACAAGTACAGGACAAAACTGTCCCCTGCAGGTGGAACTTATTCTCTCTCTCTCAGCAAAACATCAGCCTCAAAATTATATTTCAAAAGAATACCAACATGTAGATATACATGTATATCTCACCATCTCCAAAGGCCACCTCTTTTCTTATCCCTTTCTCTTTCCCTCTCTCTTCAGTGTCATTAGCTTCAAGCTCAGGACACTTTCATTTGCCCATGACCTTTGTTTCTTTCTCATAATTTGGACACACACACACACACACACACACACACACACATATCCATAAACTTACACCAAAATAATACATTGAAGAAAGAAAATATGAAGAAAGACTTGTATATGCAATGTCAAATTGATTATGTAATATATGATCACTTGATAAGCTATGACTATGATGTAAAGTTGATTGGGGTAGCAAAAAATGTATTTAGCTAAAAAGCTGGATCAGAGTTTGAAATAATGATTTAGTTTGATTTGACTTTCAGTTTTATGAGGACACTGTAATCAATTTATTTGTCAAGAAAATAAGGTTTATGGTATATTTATTACTTCACCTTTTAATTATTTTTGTTTTAGAAACGTAACAGATGGCCAAGTGTGGTGGCTCACCTGTAATTCTAGCACTCTGGGAGGCTGAGGTGGGTGGATCACCTTAGTTCACAGGTTTGAGACCAGCCGGTGTCAGAGTGAGATCTCATGTCTAAAAATAGCCAGGCGTTGTGGTGGGCACTTGTAGTTCTAGCTACTCAGGAGGCTGAGGCAAGAGAATCACTTGAGTCCAAGAGTTTGAGGTTGCTGTGAGCTGTGATGCTACAGCATTCTACCAAGGGTGAAAAAGTGAGACTGTATCTCAAAAAAATAATAAAAATAAAAAGAAGAAAGAAAGAAAGAAAGAGAGAAAGAGAAAGAAAAAGAGAGAAATGAGTTTGCTAGTAATGAATGTAGATGTTCAAGATGTATCCAGGGCTCAGTGCCTATGGCTCAAGCAGCTAAGATGCCGGCACATACACCTGAGCTGGGGCTAGATTCAAACCTGGGCATTGTGGCAGGCACCTGTAGTCCCAGCTACTTGGGAGGCAGAGGCGGGAGAATCACTGGAGCCCAGGAGTTGGAGGTTGCTGTGAGCTGTGATGCTATATCACTCTACCCATGGGGACAGCTTAAGGCTCTGTCTCAAAAAAAAAAAAAAAAAAAAAAAAAAAAGATATATTAAGGAGATTATACAAAAAATGAATTTGGGTCATATAATTTTAGAATTTAATACCCCTAAAATAAATTACACCTGACTTTAAATGGTCTTCAACATTTTATAATTTGCCAACAATGTAGTACTGCTCTGAGATTACAAAAGAAAAATTATTTAAAATTTTCCACTTGTGTATGAAGTGATGGGCCTGAGAACACTCAGTTAAGAATCTAATATAGAGAAACAGAAAGAGGAAAGCAGATGATGAGATTATAGTACGATCATGGATCTACAACAAGTTAAGCTCAGACCTTAAATTTTTGCAGAAATTCATATGCACAGATTTATAGATATGTAAATACAGATACATAGACATGTACATCAAATTCTCACTGTCTTAACTGCTCTTGATTTCTGCAATGATAGTTCAGTAGCAAACAACACTGGACTCAAGGCCAGGCATGGTGGCTCAATCCTGTAATCTTAGCATTCTGGGAGGCCAAGGCAGGTGGAGCGCTTGAGTTCAGGAGTTGGAGATGAGCCTGAGCACGAGTGAGATCCCATCTCTACCAATAATAGAAATACTAGCCAGGTGTGGTGGTGAATGCCTATAATTCCAGCTACTGGAGAGGCTGAGCACAAGATCTCTTGAGTTCAGGATGTGAGGTTGTTGTGAGCAATGATGCCATGGCACTCTAGCCTAGTGCAACAGAGTGAGACTCAAAACAAAACAGAACAAAACTCTGGATTCAAGTCATTCTTTATTCAAAGCAGAATACCACTCACTTAAAAGCCACTCCATAAATTTTACAAAATATTTACAAACTATTGTCTATGTGTTGGCCTCTTCTCTGTAAAACATAGCCATGAACATTTTGTAAATAAAGGTATATTTAGGTACAATTTCCCCTTTGGCCTATGTATGTTGGCTTTTGGGACATCCTGATTGTTTTCCCCATACCTACTGAATAATTTCTGGTAAAAAATTATTATTCGATGGCTTGGCACCTATGGCTGAAGCAGCTAAGGTGCCAGCCACATACATCTGAGCTGGAGGGTTCAAATCCAACCCAGGCCCACCGGACAACAATGATGGCTGCAACCAAAAAAATTATTATTCAACACTATTTTTGTATCTTATAACAAATTTGAAAGTAGGAGAAAAATATATATATTTTTTTGTCTGTTTGTTTGTTTGTTTCAGACGGAGCCTCAAGCTGTGTTTTGAGAGAAGAAAAAGAATCAGAGAAGAAAAACAGAAAAAGACCAAGTTTCTTCATATTTTCCTAGCAATCTGTCTTCTTTATTTCATCGATTTCTTGTATTGTTTAGTATGATTGTTTATTCATTTATGAAAAAAATATGGGTTTAGCCAGACTGGAGTCAGACCACCACAATCAGTAAGATTGAGTCCTTGGACAAAAGGGTAAAGTAATGATTAGTGCACTGAAACTATACCCATGTCTCACTCAGACCTTTTATCTCCACCTGCAAGAGAAAAGAGGCAGTTCCAGAAGACTACTCTATTCATTTCTTATATTCCTAGACTTCACAGCCTCAATTTTCCCACCTGGTTGAATACATAGAGACAATTTCTATTATGTGTTCACTATCATCTTTATCCTTTAATTATTCCCATTTCTTCCCTTTTTTCTTGATCCCTTTCAAACAGTTGTCTATACTTACAGCCTTCAAATCTTCTCTTTCTGATTGCTTATCTACCTGCAGCAATCAGGCTCTGGTTCCATGACTTGACCATGCTGGTTTTATCAAGGTCACCATACCACTCCAAAAGGTAATTATTATTCCCCATTTTATATGACCTACCAGTAACATTTGATGGTGTTGATTATTGCTTCCTGTCTACGCCACTTCCACCTGGCCTTCAGGTCACTGTGTACTTCTTATTCTTGGGTCTTATGTGATCTACCTCCTGATGTTGGTCCTGTGGGGCTTATTCCTTGGTTCTCTTCTCTACCAACATTCACTTCCTTGGTGATCTCATCCTCCTTCCTGGCCATATGATAATGATGCTCACGTTTTTATCTTCAATTCAAATGTCCCTCCCCACTTCAGGTTATATGTCCAGTTGGCTGTTTGACATCACTTGGATGTCCAATAAAAATATCAGACTTGACAATGTAAAAGTGAAGTTCCATTTTCTCCACTGTACCTGACTGGCTCCACTTCAAGCCTGACAGTTGAGGGTAACTTCATATTTCTAGGAGTTCAGACTAAAATCTTTGAAATCATTCTTTATTCCTTTTTCCTCTGATATCCTCATCTTCTATATTCTCAGCTCTCTCTTCAAGATTTATAGAAGGCTTGGCGCCTGTGGCTCATGCTGCTAGGGCGCCAGCCATATACACCTGGGCTGGCAGGTTCGAATCCAACCCAGACCCGCCAAACAACAATGACGGCTGCAACCAAAAAATAGCTGGGGTGTTATGGCGGGCGCCTGTGGCTCCAGGTACTTGGGAGGCGGAGGCAGGAGAATCACATCCAGCCCAGAAGTTGGAGGTTGCTGTGAGCTGTGACGCCACGACACTCTACCCAGGGCGACAGCTTGAGGCTCTGTCTCAAAAAAAAAAATTATAGAAAACATAACCCTTTTTTACCACATTATTGATAAACAGAGTGCCCATAAAATTCATATGCAATTTTAAATTGCACACAAACTTTATGGACACCTGGTGTATGTCGTTTTATTTTAAAAATCCATAATTAAAATTAATAAAGTATGTATTGATCAACTACAAAATAAACTTAAAAATCTGGCAATACTGTCTACCACACTTGAGTATGTGAACAAGTCTAATTTGACAGTTACTGATAATTTGTGGAAATTAAAAATCAAAAGGAGAAATTAATATCATTTGTTGTGACAACCAATACGTGTGTATAAATTTGTTCACTTCTTTTTCACAAAATAATTAAAATTATTTATTTTTTCCATTTTGTAGTGTAATATTTTATTTTATTATATTTTTAACTATTCAATGGCTTTATTACACAAAATATTCTAAAGTCTTGAGAAGTTTTAATATTGAATTACTTTGAAATACCTTAAACTTACACATGTAATCAATTGGAAGGCTAAGTATTATGTATTTTTTGCTCAAATATCACCTTCTCATTTAAACCTAACCTGATCATTCTATTTAATACTACTTTTTCCTCCATCCTCATGAAGAACTGAACTTACTTTAACTTACTTTGTTTTTTTTTTTCAATTGTACTTATTTTTTGTATTTTTCTTTCCTACTGTTTTTTTCTTTGAGACAGAGGCTCAATTTGTTGCCCCAGGCTAGAGTGTCATGGTGCCAGCCTAGGTCACAGCAACCTCAAATTCCTGGGTTCTAGTGATCCTCCTGTATCAGACTCCCAAATAGCTGGGATGACAGGCATCCACCACTATGCCTGGCTAAGTTTTTTTATATTTAGTAGAGACTGACCTTTCACTCTCGGTCAAGCTGATCTATTATTCCTCTGCTCAAATGATCCACCTGCCTCAGCCTCCCAGAGTGCTAGAATTACAGACAGGAGCCACCACATCCAGCCTATTTCTCACTTTCTTTGTTCTGATTAGAATATAATCGACAAAGATAGTGATACAGGGTTCCCTTGTGTTCAGGGATGGACAGAGATCCCCACATTCTCTAGGTTTGGGTGAGTTCAGAAAGCAGGTTTGGGTCCAGACACCATCTCTAGGCACAACAGGCCTTTACAGGCACAGTGGACAAACATGCTCATAAAAAGCAGCCTGACTGGTTTCTCATTTGGGCTGCCTCACTCAGAACACAGCTTACTGCTTCTCCCAGAGCAGAGAAGCTTGCTTCAGATGGGACCATCTTCCTCCGCATTATGGCAGTTTTAAAATTAACTTCTTCCCAAACCCCTGACACCAAACAGTGGGGACATATTCCAGATGTACATTCCACCTTCCCAAACTCTCTGCCTGCAGGATAGGAAGCAGTATATAAACCCAGAAGGAAGGACCAAAGAAGCTGTGCACCTGGGCTCGCCCTCTACTACTGGAGGTTCTGTGCCCAACTTTCGCTTATCTGTCTCTTTTATCTTGCAATAAAAGTCTGTTTTTTCTCTTTGTCACATGGTTGGTGGGTTCATTCTTCAACTCCAAGACCAAGGATCTGGTAGAAAGAGAAATTCCAGCTACAAAGGGAACCTTTAAAGTCTGTTTGTTTTTTATGATGTATCACATTCCTAGTGTGATGATTTGTATAGGCCACGGGTTCTGTAGTATTATTGAAATGCTTATTGAAAGAATAAAAAAGTGCCATAGTATGTGGTACTATAAAATAATGTAAACATAATCTCTACCATTATAGAGTTTACGGAACAGGAAGAGAGACATTAAACAGATACTCATAAAATAAATGTAAAAATTGCACATGCATGTAAATTTTGTGTTAGATACTCTACTGCAAAGATTCCAAGCTCTACAAAGAGTTAAACTTAACTCCTAACTTATCTTTACTGGGGAATAGAGGCAGTTAGAAGCCTTGGTGTTAGGGAAATGATGTGAAAAATGTGACTGACTAAATATTCGTGGTTGTGGATGAGGGCAAGGGAGAGGATGTTTCCAACTAAAATCAGGGCAAAGTTGTTGTTTTTGTTTTTTAAAGAGTCTCACTGGCGGCACCTGTGGCTCAAAGGAGTTAGGCGCCAGCCCCAGATGCTGGAGGTGGTGGGTTAAAAAAAAAAAAAAAGTCTTGCTATGTCACCTTGGGTAGAGTGCCATGGCGTTACAGCTCAGAGCAGCCTCAAACTCTTGGGCTTAAACGATTCTCTTGCCTCAGCCTCCCAAGTAACTGGGACTACAGGCACCCACCACAATGGCCGGCTATTTGTTCTTGTAGTTGTCATTGTTGTTTGGCAGGCCCAGGCCGGATTTGAACCCACCAGCCCCGGAGTATGTGGCTGGCACCCTAACTGCTAGGCAAAGTTCTTGTAGAAGAAAAGAGTAAAAAGCAAGTTTGGTTGAAGGAATTGAATAAAAACTAGGGTACTTAGAATGTGGAGAGGGAGAGACATATAAATGAGGCTGGAGAGACAGTAGCTACTCAGTGAAGAGCTATGGAAGGCAAATTAAGGATTGTTGTTTGTTTATTTTCTTTTCCTAAAAACAATGATAACCATTGAAGGATCTTATGCATTAAGATTAATGTTTTGAAAAGAACAATCTGGCTCATGTGAAAAAAAAA
This sequence comes from Loris lydekkerianus, assembly GCA_963574355.1. NCBI lineage: Eukaryota > Metazoa > Chordata > Mammalia > Primates > Lorisidae > Loris > Loris lydekkerianus. The sequence continues at coordinate 9,510 of CAUYPK010024638.1, forward strand.
AAAAAATTAGCGACAAAAGTGACCTTTATAATAATTTTTACTTTAAGACTGTAGCTCAAAGAAGAGACAATGACAGTTTAGACTATGTCCCAGAAAAGAAAATGTGGCTGATCACTTCGGATTTCCTTCAGTGGCTAGCTCTTTGTTTTTTCGATCATTAATGTAGGTTCATTTTTTGTCCCTATCTTTTTTTTTGTTTGTTTACATTTTTGCCTTAGACAGTCTCATTTACTCCAAAAGTTTTAACTGTTCCTAATACAGTGATGGCTTTCAAATTAAAATGTACAGTCAGGACTGACTACATAATTTATAGGGTCAGTGCTAAATGAAAACAAACAGAGCTCCCTATTTAGATAATACTAAGATAGAGCTCTACCATTACCATGATAGAGCATGGTACAGGTCCCTTCGTTGCATGTCTACAACCTCGATTTCTCTCCTAAACTCAAGATTTAAATAGAAAACTATGCACTTGATATCTACAGCCAGTTGTCTCCCTGATACGTAACCATCAATGTATCTAAGAGCAGAGTTTAGGCTGGGTACAGCTCACATTTAGGCTGGGTACAGCTCCAGGAGGCCAAGTTGGGTGGATTGCTTGAGCTCAGAAGTTCCAGAACAACCTGAGCAAGAGTAAGACCCTGTGTCTAAACATAGGACATTTTGAGGGGTGCCTGTAGTCCCAGCTGCTCCAGGAGGCTGAGGCAAGAGAATCACTTGAGCCCAGAGTTTGAGGTTGCTGTGAACTATGATGACACAGCGCTCTATCAAGGGTAACAAAGTGAGACTCTGTCTCAAAAAATAAACAAAGAAATAAATAAAAGCAGAGCTTAAATTCTCCCTTTAATATAGATGCAGGTGTGTGCAACTTTTTTCTTTTTGGCCACACTTTGCAAGGAAAAGAGTTGCCTTAGGCCAGGTTAAATACGCACACACTAATGGAGCTGATTAGCAAAAAAAGGGGTCATGCACACTTTTCATGATATTCAACCACAGCAAAAAAATAAAGCCTCTTGCAAATCAGTATACAGCCTGTGGGGCTGGATTTTACACAAACCTGACAGAATCATGCTCTTTCTTTTCTTTTTTTCCTTCTCTTAAAAACAGCATTATCATTTCCCTTCTCACCTGGTTAAGACCATAAGTAACACCATTTTAACTCAGGCCATTAATCCATAGGTTAGGAAGTCATATCAATTAAAATTTCAAAATATCTTTGCAATCTTCTTACTTTATATTCATTATCTCTTATTCCGATTGTTACCCTCTCTCTTTTCTTTCATTATTGCCAATATTTTCTTGGCCTCCTTCGTAAGACTGTAGATATTTCCTCTGTTAACTACATGAAATTATTTCATTTCTGTCTCCTTTAAAATCTTTTGATGGTTCTCTACTATTTTTACAAAAAATTAAGTTAGCAGAGTATTCAGTTACTTCCACAATGTGGCCCTAGCACATTTTTTCCAAATGAATACCCTTGCATTTCCCTTTATAATTTTTCTTCAGCAGTACAATATTTCACTAAAAATGCTGCCTATAGTTACAGCACACACACGTAACTAATTCTTTTCCATCTTTCTGTCTATCATACCGTTTTCTACCACTTTGTGTTTATATCCTCTGTCAAGAGCTAGCTCATGTGTTAAAGCATCCGGGGTACATTGCTCCTGTCTGCTATCTAGTTGGAAAGAGTAACCTTCCCCCCTTTTTTTCCCAAACTCTATGGAAGATAATTCTCCATAGACTCCTCATTTTTCTTGCAAATAGGGCCAATGACTCTATTTGTTCTAGAATATTTTTAAAGACATTTGTATCTAAACAACCTTGTTAGATTAACCAAGTCTTTTTCCTTTAGAGCTAAGGGTAGGCATGGTTATTGCACACGCTTATTCAGGTTCCCTAAGCCCAGGTTTTCTCTCTTTCAAAACATTCCACTGCATATACTTCTATCACGTGATTTACTTTTTGTCACCTTAGGAGAATTGGACTGGAGCAATCAGTGTAAGAAAAGGTGGATTTTCTGGCTACTACTATTGTTATGAATAATGACCTCTGACTCGGTACTTTTCTTCGACTCAGTATTTGTTACTTTTCTGCTAGTATCAATATAATTGTGATAGGACATAATATTAGCTAAAAAGTGGGATAAAACATCTAATGTTCATGCAGCTCAGTATATTCATGTCTTCTCATATCTTCTCTAAATGGAACACATTACAATTTTGTTTGCACTTTTAACATTTACTGCGTTTAAGGGTTTACCACACAGGCCCCAATGACACAGGGTTCCCCCACTCAAGGTAGGATAGGGATCTCACCATTGTCTATGCCTAGGTGAGCTCAGAAATAAGTCTCAGCACAGACCCCACATTTAGGCAGAAACAGGCCTCATCTAGGCCATATCTTCTGGGCTTCATTCAGCAAGGTCAGGATAGGTTCTTGGAGGTTCCTTCTGGAGTAGACAGCACACACCCTACTCACTTCCCTGGGGCAAGAACTGCAAGGACAGAATCCCATTGCTAATTTTGCGATTACTTCTGTCTTTTGCAGACCTCTGGCCAATTGTCAAGTACTTCCCTGCCTGCAGGATAGTAAAAGCAGTATTTAAACTGACCCTGCCACATACAGTAGACCCACCTCAATAGTATGTCCCACCTAGAAAAGGTGAATGGGCCAACTCCCATTCACCCTTCTGACCTTTAAGCCCTCCCACCCTATCCCACCCCCTACGGCTCCCCTCTACGCCCCCCCTCCACCATGACACATATGCTGACTTCCTTCTCAAGCTCAGCTCACAGGCACCCAGGTGGAAATAATGGTTGGTGTTGCTCACATTGAACCTGGACTTCTTTTGTTCACATTTCAGAGTAGTCTTATTTTCAGTCTTTGACATCTCATAAACTCCCCCTGACAGAGGACCGCCATTCGCTTGGTTTCCCCTGCCTCCACTGCCAGAGGTCTGTTCTCTCTCTTTCTCTTATCCATTTCTTTTATCTTTCATTAACTCTGTCCTTTTGCTCATTAAAGTGGTCCCCTGGTTTCATTTTTGAACATGAGATCAAAGACCAGCAGAGAAATTCTGGCTACACCAATGCTCATTAAATGTTTGCAGAATAAATGGGTAAATAATTTAATAGCATTATGCTTATAATTCCAATGGCAAACTGAGTCAGTCCTCAGATAGATGGGCCAGAAGGTTGTTTGTCAACTGTTTCGGTGGGAAAGAGAAACTTTAGCTATAATAAACTTGTTTATTTAATCAAATTGAGCCTTTCCTGTCTACATATTTTTACTTATGATGTTCCTTCTACTTCAAATGCCTTTCCTTGCATTTAAAAGTCCAATCCAATATTCCTAATCTATTTTAGAAGTCACGTCCTAAAAAAATTATTCCCAAAACATCTAATCACATGCAATCTCTCCCAGGCCTTTGTTTAATTTACTCTTTGTCTATACCTCACTTAACAGAGCTTATTAGAATTGACCTTGTTTAATATACTTTCTTCCTCAGTAGACTTTGAGTTCTGACAACAGAGCAGTTACGTCCAATAGATCTTTACATCACCCAGTGTGCCAAGCACAGTGCATAATAGAACAATAAACATCAATTTAATTAAATGGAGTAAAGTATTACACATTGAACCATTAATTGGTTCCCATTTCTTTTGTCTCTGTATTCTGATCCTTTCCCATTTACTTGTTTTCTGTTTTATTATTCCTGAAGTGAGTTAGGGCCAAATGAATCCTTTCCAAGAAATTATTTCTTTCAGGCATCTTGACAGCTGAGATACCACATTTCTTATATTTGAAGAAAAAAAAAAGAGGAAACACAACTTAGTGGCATTTGAATATCTGTGAGGACAATGACATCCAACAGCTTTTCAACCAGTGTGAATATGCATATGCTGGAAAAAGCAAAAGCCAATTTTTTTGGACTTCCACAGATGGAAAGATTATCTTTAGGAAACAACTAGGAGTAGAAAGTAAAATCTCTTTAGGGAAAGTGGGTGAGAAATATAGAAAATAGAAACCTATATGTGCTGAAAATTTTTCAGATGATCACATTTTTCAGAATATGTATTATAAAATGTTTTCTTTGAGTAATAATAGTTGATTTTTATCTGCCACCAAGGTCTGCCAGGTGAGTCCCCACTAAAAATAAAATACGTTGAAACAGGAATTCCACTGAAGTATCTTTTTTTCTTCAATAAATATGTTGATTAACCTGAAATCTTCTGTTTTCTTATAATTGAGGCTGACATTTCAATATTTTGACTGATTAGAATGGCACCTGTCAAATCAAATGTAATTTTAGATTACATTTTTAGAAAGCAATTACTAAGGAGGGCTCGTTTAATATAGTGTATAGATGATTTACAAATTACTTTAGTAAGGATCATTTCCTCCATTTATCTTGTCGATGGAAAAGAAACCATAGTCTGTAAAAAAATTAAGGAGGTTTATTCCAAGCCAAATTTGAGGACTATGACCCAAGAAGTCTTTAGCAAGTGGACTTGTGGTGGTGGGGTTACAGTTTGTTTTTTAAGCATTTTAGGGAGACAGGGATTACAGGTGAGGTTATAAATCAATAAGTGAAAAACATACATTGGTTTGGACAAAAGTGGTGAGAACTCTGGAAGGAGGGGTTAAAGATTCTTTAACTGACAGTTGACTGAAAGAGTTGGGCTTTGTCTGAAAGACTAAGTCAGTGAAAAGGAATGCTTAAGAAAGATGAAAAAGATCTCTTAATTAGATACAAAGTATCTGTACAGACTTCAAGTGCTTTGTTATGTGCATTGAAACCCCCAGGTCTTTTTTTTTTTTTGAGATAGAGTCTTGCTATGTTGCCCTGGGTAGAATGCTATGGCATCACAGCTCACAGCAACCTTAAACTCTTGGGCTTCAGCGATTCTCTTGCCTCAGCCTCCCAAGTAGCTGGAACTACAGATGCCTGCCACAATGCCTGGCTATTGTTTGTTGTCATTGTTCTTTGGTAGGCCCAGGTTGGGTTTGAACCCACCAAACCCCGGATACGTGGTCAGCGCCCTATCTACTGAGCTATAAGTGCCGAGCCAAGACCTGTAGGTCTTGCATAGTCTTAGTGACTCACAGAGAACATCTCTACAAAAGTGGAGGCATAATGAGGCATGTCTGATCTCCTTTCTCATGGCAAGCAACTCAGTTTTAGGGATCTCTTTGGCCAAGAGAATGTCCAAGTTAGTCAGTCACTAATGGGAGGGAGCCTTAAGATTTTATTTTAATTCACACTGTAAACTACTAAAAAGACTAAAATACTGTACAGCAAAAATCTCTAAATCCTTAGCTTAAATGCTTAACAATGCCTATGTTTGCTTTATGCTTGCAACTAAACCCAAGAATTCCAACACTTCTAGACAAATTAATTTTGTAGCATTGCAATTGACATTTTGGTTTTAACTCTTGAAATATTACTGCATGAAGAGGGTCTGGCTGCCTGTCACTGTCAGTCAATATGTAGAGATCGGATCCACCAAACAGTGTTTGTCAGAGGCCAGGATTCTGGAAAACAGTGAGAATAGCCTCTCTAAGAGTATTTTGATATTTCATTTTTAGAATTTGTTTTATACATTTAAGTTTAACGTGAAGACTATGTCAACTCTTAAACAATAATCAGCAGAACCCATTCTGGAGAGTGGGCTGTGAGACTGGCAGGGCCCTCAGAGCCTGGGGACCAGAGAATGAACCCCCAACAGCCCCCACTTCTCCTCCATTCCCAAAGCAGCCATATTCCTTTCTTCAAGCTCCCTCTGCCAGAAGTCACCTAGCTCGCTCTTTGTCCAGTTAACTATGCAGAGACTCTTGTGGTCTTTGCCTTCCTACTTCTCGTAACATTTTAATGAAGTTGAGTAGAAACTACTAAGTCACATATTTCTTCCTTTGTTTTGTCTACTATGCTGAGATCCTTGCGATCTTGTCCTTCTTACCTCTTGTCATATGTTAATAAAGTTGAATAGAAACCATTAATATGATTTGTCTTTATTAAAGTAATTTATATTTTCCAATTGGACTGTAACACCAAAATTATGTCTTTTGTTTATGCTATTTCCCCATATTGTCCATGGTACTCCCCCTGGACAACCCTGTACAAATACTACAAAATAAAGCTGATTTTGTGCTTTGGTGCTGGCTGTGGCCATCAGCTCAGACCTCCCAATCCCATCCTTTGTTTCCATGTCTTCTCTTACGCTGCATCTTCCTCATTCGCCACCAATTCCACTCTGATTCTCTCCCCTTCTCCGTGCTGGTTCGCAACAACCCATGACCCATAGTAAATAATAGTCAGTATAACTTACGACCTAAAACAACATTTTAATTTAAAAGTTAATCTCCTAAATCAATTTATTTAAACTATTCAAGATAGGCATTTTTAGAATAGGAGCTACATTTACAAAACTGGATGAATGGGAGATAAGGGGTGAAGGTCAGGTAGGACCTAAACTGACTACACCAGTGTCGTGTCTGCCCTAGCCTCACAGACTCCATCTTATTTTCACTATATGTGTTTTCAAATGAAAGGGTGGCACTCGATCGGCAGAGAACTCTCAGACCACCAAGGCTTGTACAAAAGGTCTTTATTGGCAGAGAAGCACCAAGGAGGAGAGAAGAGAGAGAGAGAGAGAGAGAGAGAGAGAGAGAGAGAGAGAGAGAGATGAGAGAGTGAGAGAGAGAATAGGGAAAGAGCACGAGGGAGAGAAAAGAGAGAGAGAGGAGAGAGAGACCTATCTTTATATAGGTTTAGTTAGGGGAAGTCTCAGAATGGTGATGGTATGATAGAATAGACAATAAGGAGTTATTGCTTTGCGGGAAGAGCTGTTAGGGGCAGGCTGTAAGTTTGAAATTTTGAGCAGGTAGCTGTAACTTTAAGAGTGAGATAGCTAGTCTTTGTCAGTCAGTCAGGGAGGGGCTTTGGGGGGCAGGAGCTTTCTCTGGGGCAGTTACCTAACATCAATATTGCCTAGAAAGGGTTGATGGGAGCCTGTCCACCTCCAGTCCCATCTAGCTTAAGACATTTAATTTGTTAATTAGGCTATTCAGTTCTCTTGGCCACAAGGCTCCCATTGAGGGCCTGGACGGACCTGGAGCAGGTAGCTACTTCACCCCCACAACGCATGGGACAAAATAAGAGTTTGACAATTATGAAATAAAATAAAATCTTAAGGCTACCCCCTCATTAACTGAATGACTGAACCCTCTCTTAGCCAAAAGGATTCCTAAAACTGAGTTGCTAGCCATGATGAGAAAGGAGATCAGATGTGCCTCATTATGCCCCCTTCCCTTCTTAGAGATGTTCTTTGTGACTCATACTGAAAAATAAATAAATAAAAAGTCATGGCCTGTTGCATACAAGTGAAGAATAGAGTGCCAAGACAAATTTCAACTGTATTGAAAAAGATACAATTTGCTATTCACTCATAGCTGAGGAGTATAATCATTTTCTAGAATGAAAGAACTGAAAGCTTATTTTAAAAAGCATGTATCATATTACTTATGAATTTATGTGTATAATTGTGTATGCCTACTATATAGCAAATATATGTATCTATTATTCTAGAAAGTTTATTCGATTATTCTCAATGAATCCATCTAATTATCTTTATAAATCTCTAAAATAATTACTGCAGGTCGATACAATCTCAAGTGGATATCTAATTCAGGTAGTACGTGACTGATTATTATAGACAAGATTCTGTCTGTCTGGGTGGCAGATAACCTATAATCTTTCTTTAAAAATATTTTGCTTATTTGGATATAGTACAAAATACATGTGCAACATTAAATCACATTACCCCTCTTAGAATTTTCTAGTCTCATAACTGAAGCAGAGTATAACGTCCAAATGACAATTTCTCAAGAAATAGCTAATTCTTATGCTTCCCAATATCCTAATATTGCTATAAACTAAGATTTTATTTTATTTATAAATGTTAATCATGCCCATTATAAGTTTTGAATTCAGATTGTCTCATATCTTGTAATGGCTTTTTTCTTCATTGAATTCAATCTATATTGACTTTACCCTTCTAAAAGTACCATCTTTAGAGTTTATATAATCCAATTGTTTGCAAATAATTTACAAAAGACATTATTCAGCATTTAAATATATGTAGCAATTGGATTTTATTGCAATGTGTATTTCAAGAAGAATTATAACTACCCTATACTCAGATAGGTTTTTCTTTTCTTTTTTAATACATTAACAATATCTACTAGACCTAGAATTGAACTTAAAATTCCAATTATTGTTGAGACTGAATGGCAGAATGCTTTGATGGCAAACGACTTTGTAAGTGTTCCCTGATCAATTTCCTTATTCTTACATTGATGTATAGCTTTAAGACCAGTAAATTTCACTTCTGCTATTTCCATGGCCCTCTTTTAATTATGTCTCATTGGTAAATTGCTTTAAGAACATTTTCTAACTCTATGCAAGTTCAGATTCCTAAAATATTTTACATAAAATTATTTTTTAAAAATTGTGAGCATTTTTTAGTAAGCTGTGGAATAGCAATGTAATACATTAGTAATAAATTATGAGAAATAATCCAGTTACAGACTAGAAAAGTGATTGCATTACCCTTTGTGTTGGGATCTTACATCTACTGCATACTATATGTATAATCATAAACCTCTGTGCTTTTATATTCTAATATCTTAAAAAAAATACTCATAAATTATTTCCCTACCTGAACTGTAGAAAGAAAAACAACTCTCTTCAGAAACTTAAAGCACTATGAATTGTAATATTTGAGTAATGGTCAATCAATTAATTCAATAGTTTGCAAATTAGTATGATTGGTAGAAATTATATATTTTTGATATTATGTGATTTACTGTCAGATAATTGTTAATCAGATATAATTAATTGATACTGATGGTAGCCTTACTTTTTAAAAGTTCTAATCATTCTGAGGGATTATACCAGAGACCCTCTGAAGCTTAGCATCCTAACAGCATGAAAACTGAGAAACCACATTTTTAAAAAATTGTTGGCACTTATTTCCTTTCTTCTCCTCCTTTTGGACATAGTCTGCTCTAGGCAACCATGGTGGACATCTGTGAGTACAGGGAACAACTTTTTTTTGCTAACGAGCACTGAAGCCTTCATGACAAACAGATGATATCTGCAGATGGTAGCGTTGGTATCTTCAAATTTCCTCTGTTCAATTTGCTCTGATTTCTATACAAATGTACCCTTTTTAAATTCCTATTTCAATATAACTTTCTCATATTTCCAGAAAAACTCTCCTGATATGGAGTTTTCTCAATCACTTCAAAAAGCTTTTAGTTTTAAACAGGATTTTTTTTTTTTTTTGGCAGAGTTATAATTAATAAAGTATGTATGTGTGTCTGAATCTGTAGCTGCTGAATACACTCATCGCAATTTATGCTTTATATGCTGTCACCCTTTTTGCACATTTTAGTATAGAGATGACCAAAAACTAAAAATAAGGAAAATGTTTTGTACCTGTTCAGAAGTGATGCTAAGAAAGGGGCTTCAAAGTGGTGTGAGGAAAACCCGGCCTGAGGAACCAGTAAGTCAGGAGATCTCATACAGTTTGGGTAGGAAGTAACTTAGGTAACCAATGAGCAATAGAAAGAGACACGAACGACCAATAGGAAAGGGCGAGACTGCCTGGAGGCCCAGAGAGGCCAATGAAAGACAAGCAGCCAATTTCAAAAAGTATTTACACTGTGGCAGCCCATTGCATCTCCATTTCTCTCACCTTTCCTCCCTCCTGAGAGGCACCCGTTTCCAACTCTTTTTGGAAGCACTTAAAACTTTCTCTTTGTTCTTCCTAAATAAAATCTCTCTTTGTTACCTGAAACTTGCATAGGTTACTTTTACTTTCTATCCACATTGCCTGTGCTGCTCCAGTTTTGTTTTCAGTTTCCACTGACTTTTGCTTTGATTACTGCTGTGCTTGATTGAACTTCCTAGCTCAGCCCAGCAATCCAACCAGGTCAGCTGCATTCAGGGAATTACAACCCTCTCATCCCCAATACCTTTCATTAAGAACTCTCTGGATTCTCAAAAATAGTTCACAAATATATGTGGGACATTAATGAATCAGGGATTTTAATGAATTGCTACAAGTGAAAAAGCAGAAATGTCTCTTCTGAATTTGAGAGATTTGTCTTCGAGACCTGTTATGAAATATCTATCCATGTTAGTAGTGAAAATACTGATTTATTAAACTCTTTTGACAATAAGATTTCTTTTTGTTTCTTTCTTACATTAAAAAGCTAGTAGTCAGTAAACTGATATTTTTAAATAGCTATTGAAAAGCATGGCAGTCTTTCTTGTTTTAAATTTCAAGCTGCTCCGAAGTACAATATTTCCTTCCTGTCAAGTTGAATATGTCTAATATGTTTGTTATTTCACTACCATTAAAGCTCAATATCTTAGATCTTCCTGAAACAAAAGGTTATGTTGGTGTCATTTCTTTTGTCTGATCTAGATAAAATCTGTTTTGCTGATAACAAATACACAACTCCTTGGCAAACTAAAATGGAATTGGAAAAGAAGAAAGGCAAATATAACACAGGGAAGTTAAGTGGAGGTTAAATGAGCTGCTCCTTGCAGTGTCTGGTATCCTGACTCTTTTGTGAACCACATAGAGATTTATGGCATTAATAGAGATACACCAGTCAGGATTTTGAGAAAAAAAATTATTCATGTTTCAGTTCTGTAGACGTGCTGAAAATTAACCTTAGACTTTTTAAGGAAAAACCAAAGGACAACACCATAAAGTCTCTTTTTTCTTAGAAAAAACCACTAACTTTCATCTTGGTTAAACTTTCTTATACTATGAGCATAAAGTGTTGCTTCTATTTGAAAGTAGGTGACTGTATACTGTTTGTGATTAAATAGAGAAAGTCTAAATTTCCCTGCCATAGTTTTCCTTGCCTCTCTTAGAGTAGGCTGATTTTAGCTTTCCAAAATGTCTCTAGTTTCTGGAGTCTTTCCAACAACAACAACAACAACAACAAAAAAAAAAAAAAAAAACAAGCCAACAAAAAAAGAAACAAAGAAATAACTAGAATCATTCTCTAGAATAACTAGAAAATCATTCATCATTTTCTCCCTATTTCACAGTCAAACTTTTGTAAATGAGCTGCAGTATTTCTCTTTAGTCATGCAAATTTCTTTCAGGAATTTATTTTCTTACACTCAAGTAGTCTCCTTCCAAAATCAAAATTAAGCCTAAAATTCCAGGGCAGATCCAAGAAACTAATTCTACTTAGTACATAAAATTTATTCCAAAACATAAACAACTTTAAAACTTCTTGCATTTATAATGAACCATATTCATAAAATTAATGTTTGGAAGTCTTAATTTTTGTCCCAATTAAGCATTATTAAAAATAAACAAGGAAACCAACAATATCCTGATGTACTTTAGTGTATGCTCCAATTTAATCTTACTGTTGGGTTTCAAGGCAGCAGTCTGTCTCCTAAAATGTAGGGGTTTGGGGCAGCTGCCCAGGTCCTCAGATCTTGGAGTGATCTTGAGAGAAAAATAAGCAGACACCCTAAAATAAGGCAAGCATGAGACATGTTTATTAAGGAAGAGGATTCAGAATAAGAGGAAGACAGAGCAAGACACCTTCGCCACAGACAGCAAACAGGCCTCCATTGGCAGGACAAGTAGGCAGAAGCAAAGGTTGTAGTCTGTGGTTCACTTCTCTTTATATTGCTGGGATCAGAGGCCTACCTTGTGGTTCAGAGGTCACCTTAAAAACTGAGTTTTACTGTGCATGCAGACCTCTCATGATCCTCTCTGAGAGCCCATTGAAGCTGTGGACCACAATGTAGATGTAAGCTAATGACGTGATAATTAGTCATAAGGCTGTTCTAGGTAAACTTCAAGGCTCTATTATACATGTTGTCAGGCTAAAGCAGTGTTTTACAAACTTTTTTTATCTCACAGCACACTTGAATCTATAGTTAAACTTCAATGGCACTCTTAAATTATGTTGATCACATCGAGCTACTTCCGCATAGCAATGACTCAGCAAGGCCTGGCCTGAAACTGCCTCTACCTAGATATAGCCAACATGCCATTGGCCCAACCCTGTCACGCACCTCATCCCCTGCCTTCTTTCCCCACCCCTTCCCCACGCACTATATAAGCAGCTGCTTGATGCAATAAAGTTGAGTTCCTGCTTAAAAAAAAAAAAATAAATAAGTAAATTATGTTGATCAAAAAAAAAAAGAGAGAGTAAAAAAATACATACTATGCTTTAAACTTCATTTCAAAATAATTTAATTAACGATCTTCTCAGGGCACACCATTTGAAAGTCACTGGGTTAGAGAATATTCCACATCCTTTTACAGTTGGCTCGCTGAGTTCTGATTATAGACTGGTAGACATAAGCAGCATAATGTCTGCTTAATCAGTATTTATCATAGCCTTATAATAAATAAGGTAAATAAATATCTAAGGTAGATATTTATTGACTATTGACTAATTACTTTGCATTAAATTAAGAAAAAAGATATACGCTAACTAATTTTCATGGGGAATAAATAATACATTATTTTATCAGGTAGAAAGTGACTCAGAAGAAATATGAAGGTGATTATGGTATGAATAACTACACTTCCCCCATCAAATAATCACATAGACTCTATGCCATCCCCGTTCCAGTTGATCATAATTATTTCCTTCAACTTGCACAAAATAAAAGAATTTTAAATAACATCGATCACTATTTTCCTCTGATATACCACATTCTTCAGCCAGAAAATTTCCCTTGGTTCTACCTTCAAATAAAGCCTGAATGTCTATAGTTTTCATCATTTTTATTGCCACAATGCTGGTCCAAATTGCAAATATTTCTGACCAGACTTACAGTACTACTCTTGTAACTAGTCTCACCAATTCCAAAATCATCCTTCTGTGTCTCCATTCCAAAACAAATAAACAAAAAACCAAACTCCAAACAATAGGACATTCTTAACCTAACAGCTAGCTAGAGCAATCCTTTCACAATATAACTTACTTTTCTGCACAAATGCTACCTCTTTCGTAACCATTTATTTAAATGTGCAAGTAGTGCTGCTTCATCATTCTTGATTATTCTTTACCATAATCTAGTTTTTCTATAACATTTATCTTTCAATATAACAGATAACATGCTTATATAATGTATATACTATTTATTTGCATGGCTACTTAATAAAATTTAGGCTTAAATGTATAGGTTATTTTTAAATGATTTGTTCATCATCATGTAATAAATACTGGTCCCCTCTATATTTAGTGAATAAGTGAATTGATCATTGCACATATTAAAGTATGTTCAGTTTGGTTTGGTGCTGGGAACCTGCCTGGCAAAGGTTATTAGAGACCCTGGGAGTAGACCCGTGCAGGATGGAAAGGAGAGATGGAGAACAGCAGAACCAGGAGGGCTTTCCTCAATAGGAGCAGCAATCTCAGCTTTATTGCACAGTAGCTTGAAAGCATGATCTTGTCATAATTGCATAACTTGATTAAAAACAGCCTAGGGACTAAATAGCATTCTCAGCAGTCTGTGCTGAGCAAAGGGGCGTGGCACCATTCTAATCTGGTTCAGAAACCAGCCATAACAGGAAAACCTCTGAGGCCAGGTTTGCACTCGGTCCTTGACTTGAGTACATTTCCTCAAACTGGGCAACCTTACCTCCCAGGAGGTCAGCTCCCAATAGTTTGGGGAGCTGTTCTCCTGCTAATCTGTAGTGTAACATTTTATGAAACTGATCTATGATGGCTATTTTCTATTAATTAGACAAGGAAGAGAGTAGTGTTACATGAAAGGTGTGTTCAAAATAGTTCTCCAGAAAAGATAACCATGGTCCAGGTAAAATCTCCTCAGATAATGATAGATTGTCTGAGATGATAACTTTCTGTTTAAAATTAAAACAACATGCCAATTTTCAAAGTTATTGTCAAGTGAATATTTCCCTACATGTCTGGTTGCTGCCTTAAACCACTTAGGTATTAGAGTACATGTTTTGAATGACAGGCAGTAGTAACATAAAAAAGCAACATTCACAATTCTAAGATAATACTATGAGATAAAATATTCAATCAATGGTATCAATTTTTAAATTTTTGTCTTATAATTAACTGTATTTTATGAGTGGCAAGAGATTGAGTCCTGTTTCAGTCTTCTGGACGAGGCTATCCAATTTTTCCAGCACCATTTATTGAATAGGACTTTCTTTCCCCAGTATGTGTTGTGTGTTGTTGTCTGCTCTGTCAAAGATCACTTGGCTATATTGTGATGGTTTTATATCTGGGTTCTCTGTTCTGTTTTATTGGTGTATGTCTCTATCTTTGTGCCAGTGCCATATAACCAAGTAGTATAGTTTGAAGTGTGTTAATGCGATGCCTTCAGATTTGTTCTTTTTGATTAAGATTGCTTTGGCTATCTCAGTTATTTTCTGGTTTCTACAGAAGCATAGCATTATTTTTTCTAGATCTCGGAGATACGACATTGGTATTTTAATGGGGATTGCATTGAATTTGTAAGTTACTTTAGGTACTACACAAATTTTAATGTTATTTCCACCGGTCCTTGAGGATGATATGTTTATCTTTCTGGCTTTGTCCTCTGTAATTTCTTTCCACAGTGTTTCGTAGTTCTCCTTGTAGAGAACTTTCACGTCCTTAGTTAAGTATATTATCAGGTACCTTATTTTATTTGTAAATGATATTGAGTCTTTGATTTTATTCCCAGATAGACTGTTATTTGTAAATACAAATGTTACTGATTGGTGTATATTGATACTATAATCTGAGACTTTGCTGAATTTATCAATTCTAGGAGTTCTGGCAGAGTCTTTGGGAATTTTTAGACATAAGATTATATTGTCAGCAAAAAGCAACAGTTAAACCTCCTTTTCCTGGATTTGGAAATCTTTCTTTTTTTTAACTTGGCAAATTTCTCTGGCTGAGACTTCCAGCACTACATTGAATCAAAGCAATGAAAACGGGCACACTTGTCTTGTTCCAGCTATTGGGGAGATGTTTTCAACTTTTTCCCATTCAGTAAGAAGATAGCAGAAGTCCATAATTTTGAGATGTGTTCCTCCTATGCTAAGTTGTTGAGTGTTTATATTATGAAAGGGGGCTGAATTTTATTCAATGCATTATTGCATTTATTGAGATGATCATATTGTCTTTGTTTTTGCTTCTGTTTATGTGGCAAGTTATATTTATTGATTTATGTATATTTAACCACCTTTTGATCCCTGGGATAAAGCCCAGGTGATCCTAGTGGATTATTTTTCTGATATGCTATTGAATTTGGTTTACTAGTATTTTATTAAGGATTTTTGCATCTATAAACATAAGGTATAGGGTTTGTGGTTTTCTTTTATTGTTTGTTTGTTTTATTATGTCTTTTCCTGATTTGGGTATCAAGGTGATTCTGGCTTCCTAAAATAAGTTGAAGAAGCTGTCCTTCTTGATGTTATGTAATAAATTTTGTAATATTGGTATTAGCTCTTATTTGTATGTCCAGTGATAATCATCTGGGAATCCAACTGGTCCAAGGTGTTTTTTGTTGGAAGACTTTTTACTACTGCTTGAATTTTATTGCTTCTTATTTGCCTTTTCAGGATTTCTATTTCTTCCTGATTAAGTCTTGAGAAGTTGTGTGTTTTCAGGAATTTGCCCATGTCATCTATGTTTTCTAGTAAAGGTAAACAGAGATTTTCATAGTATTCACAGATGAGGTTTTGTATTTGTGTGGTTTCAGTTTTCATGTATTGCTTTTCATTTTGTATGGGATTTATTTGGGTCCTTTCTCCTCTATTCCTGGTTAATCTAGAATCAAGAATTCTGTCAACTTATTTTATATTTTCAATGAACCAAAATTTTGTGTCATTGATCCTTTTAATTATTATTATTATTTTTTGTTTTTCATTGCCTCTAGTTCTGTCCTGACCTTTGTTATTTGTTATCTTCTGTTGGCTTTGGATTTAGTTTGCTCTTCCTTGAGATGACATTAGATTGTTAATTTGTGGCTTTTTGATGTAGGTATGTGAGGCTATGAACGTTTCACTGAGAAAAGATTTGCTTAGTCCCATTGATTTTGGTAGCTTGTGCCCTTTTTGTCATTCAGCTCTCAGGCTGCTGTGGAAAGCCACTTGGGAGGGGATTGAAGTGGCCTCACCAAACTAAAAGTCTCCTCCTGGAAAAGAGGTATCTATCATTTACTCACTGGCTATTGGGAGTGAGATTTGCTCTTTTCACTCTTCCCTTGAATCCCTAAGAATCTCTTTCCAGTGTCTGGTTGCAAACAGGTGCTCCAGCATGCTGAGTTTGACAGCAGTATCTCCCCAGGTTGGGAACTTCTCTGCCCAAGGACCTGCCCCAGTCTGAAAGCAGGGCATTCCTGTGGGAGAATGGGTGCTCCTCCAGTATGCTGTTGCTCAGGCACACACTGTATTCTCTTGTCACATGTGCTCCCTTGCTTCTCAAGTTTAGTTCTCAAATCTCCCCTCTGTGTCCCCTAGGACTCAATCTGATGGAGTCCTAGGGCATGAGACCCAGCCTATGGGTCTGTCCCTCTGGTGGGAATCTCCAGGGAGTGCTGGTAGGCAGGGAATTCCAAGCTGAGCACCCTTAGTTCCACTGCAAGTCCTCAAGGATAAAAGTGTGGGCCCCACTCTCCTTGGAAACCTCAGACTGGAGGGCACACCAGCAGAGGGAAGGCAGCTGCTTTCAAATTACTAGTGGGATGAAAATGTGTCAAATGGTCTATGAAGCTAGTGTATGATGCCCCATGATCATATTAATGTATGCAGCTATGATTTAATAATAATAAAAAAAAATTATAAAAAAAAGAAAAAAAATAAATCTTTAATCCAAAAAAACCAAAAAAAAAAAAACAAAAAAAAAAAGAAAACAAACAAACAAAAAAAAAAACAAATTATCAGCTCACTCGGACCTCTCAGCTATGGAAGGTGGGGGAGGTTTGGAAAAAGATTTTGGATGGAGGACAATTGGGGCACTCCAACTCTTCTGGTCCCTGTCCCAGGAAGGAAGTGCACACAGAATGTCCAAGCTCTGGGATCACACAAGTTTCCACCCCACTCCCCCCAAGTCTGTGCAGGAGTTGAGAACTGTCTTTGAAGGAACAGATGAAAACTGAAGGGCTGGAGTTCCTGGCCCTGAGTTAAAGAGGTGCTATGCAGAGACATGCTATGTGGCATCTGGCTTCTTGGCTCTGGGTCATGGCTATGGGGAGTGATCACCAAGTGGATGGAAACCTAGTGCTTTGTTTTCAAGAAGGTCCCCCCTCCCCCTGTTCAGAGGTTGCAGCAGCACTAGGGCTTGTGAGGTGGAAAATTCCCAAACATTAGGCAGACCTCTGACTACCAGATGTGTGTGGGATGGAGAAACTAACCCTCCACTTATCCTCTTGACTGGGCTTTGGTTTTCTCAAGGGTTAATCACTGCCAGTATCTTTTTTCTTCTGCTTCTCAATTTTCTTTCCATGAAAGCTCTTAACCTCTGGCAGTTTTTCCTCTGAACTACAGGCAAGATGTGCTTATTCTTCCCCATTGCCCCCAACTTTATCCAAAAAACCTTCCTTCTCTCTGGTAATGATATGATAACCAATGTCTTTAGTCAGACATCTTTCCTCTGTTCTAGTTTTTAAATTCTCTCAGATGTATTAATATATGTAGTATAAGTCTGTCATTGAATAACTGGGAAAAATAAACTTATACAGTGATACGAATTCAATTAATTTAATAAACTTATAGTATTTAATATATGCAAGACTGTTATTTTATACATTGCACAAAAACAGTGTTAAAACCTGTTTTATAAAATATAAATTATTTGAGGTTTTATATTATGACATGGAGCTTTATTACTTAAGGACATGAGTTAGGTATATAATATTTTCCTTGATCAAAAGCTACTAAATATTTGGCTATTACTGTTTTGTTTATCTAAAATATTCTTCTCAATTAAGAGAATAAAGAAAATGTTTCCAAAAATTATTTAAAAGTTATACATGGATTTATTTTATTTTATTCAAATTTATTTACTATGGCCACTAAAATATAATTTTAATACATAAAACATATAGTGCGTTTAAAATCTTGTTTATTACTAATTTTTTAGGATTTATACTTTTATTTATACTGTAACATAAAAATAAAAAAAATTTCAAGATGACTATTATAAGAATAAATTGGACATTTAATTCTATGTTCTAAATTTGTGAGAGCTATAATAAACCATCTTGACCTAATTTGACCCAAATTAAAGTTGTTAGTGAACATGTATAATCTAGAGAATTGGCCAGGCACAGTGGCTTAGGCCTGTAATCCCAGCCAAAGTGGGTGGATTGCCTGTGCTCACAGGTTCGAGACCAGCCTGATCAAGAGCCAGACCCCTGTCTCTAAAAACAGCTGAGTGCCTATACTTCCAGCTACTCAGGAGGCTTGAGACAAGAGAATCACTTGAGCCCAAGAGTTTGAGGTTGCTGTGAGCTGAAATGCCATAGCAATCTACTGAGTGTGACAAAGTGAGACTCTGTCTGAAAAGAAAAAAAAAAAAAAAAAAGGAAGTAAAAATCAAACACTATTTATGATTATTTGTAGTAGATATATTTTATAAATAATGCTTCTCCAGGTTAAAACTGAAAGAGATAGAGTTTATATGTAAGTCCCACCATTTGTCACTTTCTAAGTATATTTATAAAAAATTAAGTATATTTTCTTCTATCTCAGTTTTCTCAACTATAAATTGGGATAACGATACACACCTAATAAAATGTGATTATTAAATTAGATAATACATTGAAAACACTTTGAGTAAATAGTGCTTTAATAAAAATCTTAATAGACATTTTGAAAAATTATTTAATTTCACCAAGAGAAATCAATGCCTGGACAAACATATTTTTATAAAATTGTGACTTATTCATTAAATCTTAAAATAACCATGTTTAGTGTTAATATTCATAAGAAGGGAGTGATACATTTTAAGACCATGTTTTAAGCCATATTTTTCAGATAAGATTGTATACATACAGGGTGCATTGCACACTAACTTTACAGACACCTTGTGTGTAAGTGTTGTCTATGTGTATATTATTGATATACGCTATAAATAGATACGTGCTTATATGTGTCTGTTGCTCTTTATACTGAAGTTAGGTTATAGGAAAATGCTGTGAAAAGAATATTTTTTTTAATTTTTAAATAAAACAGCTATTGTAAAACATTTAAAAATGTTTTATAATATTCATAAATGTCACAGCTATTAAAAGTAATTATTTATTATAAGGACATATTCATTTCCTATGGCTGCTTTAACAAATCACCACAAACTTGGTGTTGTGTAACAGCATACTTCCGAGATTAGAAGGCCAAAATCAGTTCCACTGGACTGAATTCAAAGTCTAGCAGAGCCACCTGTACTCCTTCTGGAGGCTTTAGGAGATAATGCATTTTATTGGCATTTCTAAATGCTTGTGGCCACCAGAATTCCTTTAATTCCCCTGGCCTGGGGCCCTTCCTTCCAGCTTCAATGGCAGCACAGTGCCGGGCTTCAGTAGTCAATACTGTCAAATTGCCATCATCCTCCCTCTGATAAGGTTTGTGATTAAGTCTAGCACTTGCACAGCTAATCCAAAATAATCTCCCTATTTCAAAA
Organism: Loris lydekkerianus; assembly: GCA_963574355.1. NCBI lineage: Eukaryota > Metazoa > Chordata > Mammalia > Primates > Lorisidae > Loris > Loris lydekkerianus. The sequence continues at coordinate 29,220 of CAUYPK010024638.1, forward strand.
GTGCTTAATTATTCCCATATGCAGTCCGTTTTGCCACATAAAGTAATTTTTGGAGATTCCAGGAATAGATTCTGATACAGTGGGGAGTCATCATTCAGTATATAACAAAAGTCAAATTTGAAAATCTAAATACAACATACATTAATTTTTATAATATTATTAGATTTTGTGCTTAGCAAAGATGATGCCTATTTTCACTTTGATGTGTTTTTATTTGGATTCCCTTTTTATTTCTTGTAGTCTTTGTTGAAATATCCTGATTAAAATTTCTAATTTTATTGCTATTCTTGCCTCAAAAAAAATATGAAACTCCATAAGATTTTTTTTCATTTCAAAAATTGTGATTTATTATGTTGTTTTAAATACTCAGAATAGCTGAGTATAAATCAATACACAATGACTCTATACTATGGTCAAAGTATCCAGAGTTCTCAGTAACAAAAGACCCATTTTATTTGTTTTCTGCCTTCAAGTTACCTGCTTTTAAGCACATACAGGGATTAGTTATTATATATATACATTTTTTTAGCCCCTATCTTTAGTTTTTAGAAAATCTGGTTTTTCTCTGGGGGGAAAGAAATATTCAATTATAAAGCCATCTGGTATTTTGATTTTTAGTTATAAATTTAAGATTTCAATGTCTTACCTCTTCATGCAGTTTAGTGAATGAAAGGAAGCAGAGTTTTCTGATTGAGCTGCAGCCTTTTTATTGTTCCTTTCAATAAACTGCAGAAAACAAAGAAAGAAAAAGCAAGCATCTGCCATTGCCAGCTGCTAGGATGTAGAGGAGGTAATGGAATGCCTACGGATTGATATCCTTTTGTTTTTCCAGTGGAGTCATGGCATCTTGAATAGCTCTTTTTTGATACATGTGCTTCCCTAGATGAAAGAATTAAAGCCAGTAAATGACTGTTGGGCTGTCTACCCTATATTAACTCATACCTCTGAAAGCTTCTTGTGGATAATGTCTAGTTTTATAAAAGTATTCTTACTGTGCTTTATAACTGACATATTTAAATGTTACAGAAAATGAAGAGTTAAATAACAGAGATTTGTATTATTCTAATGGTATAATTACCATGAGTCATGGTCATTTGGTAAGAGTATATTTATGTGTACATAAATATATTTACAGCATAATTCTCTTCATGCCATTATTTTTGAGGGATAATCTCAGAGCCCTAAGCAGTTATATCCAATACTTGTTCAATTTTTGTTTTAACTTCTATTTCATTTTTTCATGGATGAAAAGAATCACTATTTGGAAACTAATAAAACTATCAAATGTAGTCTTATTTTAAAATGTGGCTAAACTATAATTGTCTGATTTGGCACATTGATTGGCAAAGGAGTGCCAGCTGTAAATCAAATCTATGGAGTTTTTTTTTCTACTTTAGCAGAGGAGTTGCCCATTATTTTACAAAATATGTGCGAAAAGAAAATGAGGTGAATCTTTCTTTAAAACTTACTTCTAAAAAGTTATCCTCATTGTTCTGAGAAGAGAATCTTAAAACAATTTTTTTTTTTTTCTGTTTGCATTATTTTGGATAATCTTGAAAACATCTTTCTTCCTTTTGGATGGGAAACTTTTATCAAAAGCAAGGAAGGGGAATGGAGGTTCTTGGTGCCAGTGGTGCTTTTTTGTGGATTTTGTGTAGAAGTGGATGTGAAAGTGAGAAGTGACAGCTAGATGAGAGAAATCAAGAATAGTAGCACATAAAATTCTCCAAACTGAGGCAAACCCTGGCTTTCATTTAAATTATCTTATTAAATTCCTACCAAAAGACTCATCCATCACCATTGAATACTGAAAGTAAATTTGAAGAATAATGTTTTCTATATGTGACATACTAGAATTCCCCTCTTTGCAGAAAGTTATAAAATAGGTGACCAAAGAAAAGCAATCCTTTGCCCCAGATTAGCCAGGTATAATAAACAGAAAATTGTAATCAAGAAAATGTATCTGAAATAGAGACATAAAATCAGAAAGTCTACCAAAGATATTACAGATAAATAAGAAGAGACAATGCTAAAGAACATGGAAGATGATTCTCTTTTCAGAAACATATTCATTTAAAAGACGAGAAAGAAATTTTGTTTGGAATTTGTGATTCAAATATGCAACTTATAGAAAATATATCCAATTTATGGAGCTAGAAACATCTTTATATATATCCAGATTATGTGTATAAAAGGATAATACTACTGAACAAAGTATATGATTGAAGCAATAAAAATATTACAAATGCTTAATAAAGTAGAAGCCAAACTTGGGAACACATGTTAGGAACACAGGAGAAAAAAAGCAAATCCCACCAGAGTGGGCAAACAGAACATACAGAGATCTATAGAAAAAGATGAACAAACAATATATCATAAATATAGTTTTTAAAAGTTGTATTCAGTACTTATTTTAAGTCTTGAAAAAATACAGAACAATAATAAAAATTAAATATGCACTAACTCAGTATAACCTAAAGTCAGAGAATGTCCAAATATTAAAATAATTAAAACTAAATAAAGAAAATCGCACCAAAACGTAGTATTCCAACTTGTCCACAAGCCTTTGGGGTAAGCAAAAATACCTTGAAAGAAACTGCTAGGAAGGGAGCAGTCAGAAGCTAGAGCTAGCTCACAGTGTCACCAGGTCCACCATAAATTTAAAAGTATTAATACTAAAAATGTATACTGCTAAATAAGAACATGGATTGTGTGGAAGGAATTTCAACACAAGTATAATCTGCAGTGGGAAATAATGTCAGGGGCTAAGACAGTTAAAAAAAAAAAAAAAAAAAAAGCACCAAGGTGTCATCTTCTGGTGATTTGATAATTAAAGACAAACAAAAGACAAAAAAATACATCTGTGGACACATATCCCCCCCTCTCCACTAGAAAAAAAAAACAAAAACATAATTCACTAAAGAATTTGTACTTTGTGACACTGAAAAAAGAAGGTGCCCTTGAACTAGAAATCTTGTAAATTACCATGACTCTATATAATTTTTAACTCAATATGTCTTTTAAGAGTTATCATTAAACTTCAGGATATGATTTAAACACAAATCAAAATATGACACTTTTTTCACAAGCCCCATCAACATAAAGTAAATTCTACAATGTAAGACTGAAAATGAGATAAAGAAATACAAAGAACAGGACAGAATATCCTGACAATGGAAAATGAACAAAGAAAGAATAATTTTCACCTTATTGGGGCTCATAGAAAAGATAACCAGAACAATAGATGTCACTAGTATTTAATGCTGTCTCCAACAATTTCCAGAAATAAGAGAAAACCTAAGTCTGTATCCTCAAAAGCCCTATTAGCTAGATGGGCAAATTAAATCCAAATAATCAACTTTGAGATATATCTTAGTAAAATCATCTGAATTCAGTTACAAAGAAAATTCCTTTTTCTTTTTTTACTTTTCTTGGTGTTTTTTGATAATGTTTTTGAGGGGTTGGAGTGGAGAAGTAATTTACTAGGGCAAAAGAATCAGACTGACATCAGACATTTCAGGTGGAGGAATTATCACTTAAAGCAAGGAAATAATGGAACAATATTTCCAAAAATTATAATAAATGAAAGATTGAAAATTAGTCAAAAGTTTATTTTTTCCCCTGCTACCCTTATTTGCCCTTCACCTTTGGGCCCTGTATCCTTAAAAAAGGTTAGAGGCAGTTAAATCAGGTCGAGGTCCAATATCACCCACTGGCTCATTAACCAAGAATCTAACTATTATTCTTCACCGCCTCCATAGCACCAATGACAGGTAAGATTCCCAAAACTGGGACAACCTAAGACAGGATATGGAGAGGCTTCACGGTGGATTACATTCATACTACCCAAAGACGGGTAAGATCACTCTGCGTTCAGTCAACCTAAGACAGGGACCAAACCATTGATGTTTGTATCCCCATGACGGGTAAGACTGAAACTGCAAGAGCAGGCAACCTAAGACA